>KN837399.1:21117-49556 GCA_000827215.1 Sphaerobolus stellatus SS14 | reverse complement strand
CATGCAGCATTCGCTGGGGATTGCTACGAAGACAAATTAAATAATAAGAAGATATTAAAAGTATATTACTCATTATTCCCAACGAATAGGGCGTGGGCCATAATATATACATAGCAAAGGCTGTGTCAGGATTAAAAAGAAATCCACTCGAAATTCAGATCTTCCAAAAATTAACTGAGGCAATTCCGTTGCTCAGGGATGATATACTACAGTATACCACACCACCCTTCATCATTTCTCTGTATAGTCTGTTCGGCCAACATGCCCTCTTCAGTGGATGATAACCTTTTCCGCCTCATTTTCGGAGTCGACTCGGATAGCTGGGATGTTCTGGTATAGTATCTCGTGGAAAAAGAGGAGGGAACAAAGCCAGCTGATGGGAACAGACAATAAGGTCGAATAAATCTCTGCGGCGCGTATCTGAATGATGTTCTCGGGAACGACGGTGAAGTGCTGAGACCGCGAGTGAGGATAATGTTTCACGAGAGGGAGCGGTGAAGAGATCTCATACCAGAAGTGCCGCATTGCTAAGCATGATGGATGTAGCGAGCACGGCTTTGAATAGGTTCCTACTATGTGAGCTGGAGAGGAAAGTCGGGTCATTATATACTCGAGCGGACGGAGATGACAAACTTACTCTTTACGATATAGTTTGTAGTAGAATGCGATTATAGAAAGCACATATGCCAACAAATAGAATATGTTTCGAATTACTGTATAATATATTGTACCAGACATCGTGAAATAGAATCAACACTGAAGACGTACGGAGACTCTGAGGATCATCCACTACAGGAGCCGTTTGGACGAAGGTCATGAAGCTTTGAAACTGATAAAGCAGGCATGCAAATAAAGTTGCATATGACTACAAAGAAAATGTCATAAGATAGTCGCGATTGGGTAGAATCAGTACAGAGGTCGTCCCAACTAATGCAGGAAAACTCACAAGAGCAACCTTAGAGGTGATCCTGCCAGCGCCGTCCATGACTCTGATGGATGTACGCCCTAAGTCAAAGTGATCAGGTCAATGTCTGGCGTAAAGACCTGTAGGGCGATACTGCACGTAGTGGTAGTAGTATACGGTGAGCGCCAACCGGAATTCGCGTAACTAGGGTGAGAAACCGATTAAAAATAGCACCGAGTCGTTAGTACGCCGTCTACACCGTTAAAAGCCATAAAAGATTGGCGAGTCTTAGAAATTCTGAAATAATCTATTAATAGAAGCGAGTATATGCGCTAGACTTCGTTAGGCACTGCATTCTTCGTCATGTGTCGGGAGGTGTCGAGCTACATATGCACTAGCGATTGAAAATGCAGAATATGTAGAAGGAGAAATGGAGACTGGAGGGGCCGTTTGGTATCCGTTTCGGATTTTTAGACTTTGAGCTTAAGGTTAAACTTGAAGACGAGCCTGAGGGAAATTTCAGCAGATCGAATACTGGAAGTTCTGAAGTACGAGGCATCTCGTTAATAACAATGAATAATAGAAAGTATTTTAAACGAGACTTTATAGGATAGTATTTGCTTGAAAGGTGCTCTTTCCAACCGAACACCTCACCTGAAGACCGAATAATATAATACAGGAAGTCCTGGGTGGTCGTAGACCGGCGGTAAAGGCAGTATTATATACAATTATCACAGAAACCACATGCATGGTGCCTATCCTTCATAGGCAAATAATACCTTCATAAATAAATTTGCATCGCTTCTACGATCACAGACGGAGAGGATTTGCCACACGGCGTATCAAAGCTGCAACAGCTGCACTCGTGCTAAATAAATAAAAAGGGCAACATATCAATTAATAATCCACTAATAGAGCATATCAACCAAACACGCACGTATGGGACTCTATTAACCTCCTGAACGTCTCCGCCGCCAGGATTTCGTCAACTTTATCTTTGAAGTCGATGTTCCGAATCTCGAGAAATAATCTTTCCGCCTCTTGATCATCCTTACAAGGGAAATACACAAATACCTCAGTCATCCAAGCACCCAAAGCCAGGAGTTCTTCATATTCCTCTTCATTGAGATTGATCGCAGGATTTTGTGCCTTCAAGATGCCTATTCCCAATTTACATCCATATTCAATGCGCTTGTCAGTGGATACTCCAAAGCCTTCATAATTCCGGGTCGCTTCCACGAGCTCCCCGTTAGACCGCCTGCTTTGTGGTTGACCTGTTTCCCTATAAAGTCTCTCCTCATATGTGAAGCGTGGTTTGCCTTCAACGGCGTTATAGATATAGGGAGGCATGAGATTCATGAGGTCCAAATATGAGATGACGGCTTTGATGGATCTCCTGGGGATGGATCTCTTGATTAAGATCGTCGCTTGTGAGTTGGCAAAACGAAGCGACTTCTTTACATCCCCTTCGGATACATTAATCTCCAATTGATGAGGCGTGTCGAGAATCCTCAACTGATGAAGCCTGTCGAGGACGACGAACGCGTCTTCATTTCCGAAGTCCGCCGTGGAAATGATAGCCACTCGGACATTCGTTTGGTTAGCTACGCCATGTCGACGATAGGCCTCGTTCACGATGTACATGAGACTGGTGGATGCTGCGACATATGGCGTAGAAGAACGTGCCCATAATATCTCTTTGAGGATGGATTTCCGTTCTTCCTCTTCAGTCGAAGGGAGTGTAGAGATGGGGGCAACGAAATCCTTATCCTCGTTGAGCGAGATGTAGGATTCATTAGAGAAAAGCCTAAACATGAATGGATATTCTATCTTGAACTCTTCGAAAGTAATGTTCAAGCCTCCTTCCAAAGGAGATTTAACAAGATCCAATCCAGCTTTTCTGTGCACCTGCGACATGGTGGTGAGAGGGTTGATTGACAGTTGTTGTAATCCTGGTCCCCCAGTATTCCGCATGCACCATTATCATTGCTGGCTTCTCGGCGTCTCCCGCCAGTAGCTATAAACCTTACTGCAGTCGAACATCTCATAACGTATAGGGGGATAACATATGCTATGTCATAATGCATAGGTTTTGGCCGGGTCAAATCGGCTAAATCCCAGGGAAAATACCCTCATAATGCATAGGATTTTGCCCTTCCCGAGGCTATACGTTGTGAGATATTCGACTGTATATATTACTTATGATAGTCATCCTTTTACCCGAACCATATCCCCGTCTTTTGTTCTCAACAAATATACAACGGTCCTATCAACGCTTGCGCGACCGTTCAGCAGTGAGCCTAATCAACACCAGGCTTCCGCTTTTTTTTGATACCGGCCGCATTCTTCCTTTCTATCATTCTTGGTCCAAAGCTCAAGGTTAACAACCTGGATAGCGACTCTATCCGGTTTACACGTCGCGCAGCTTTGGACCACTTGCTTCCTATTTTAGAAGCTACGCCACGCCGCCAACGTCGCTCATACTGATCGACGGCGCTTATCCACGACCTGTCAAATATCGACGTCGCCTTGCACTGCCTTCCCCTTCTATTACATCGCCAAGCCTACCCGCCCCTTTCCCGATTCAATGGCCTCCAAATTCATCGCTGAATTCCACGGGCACCACCTCGTCCCTGACTCCCTGGCTGGACAATTTGATGACGGTTTTGCCGTCTACACTGCAACGAAGACGGACAAGTCACCCGCTCTCGATCTGAGCACCAATATTCGCTTGACCGGAACTCAGCTCAAGGAAAGCACAACCGCTGCATGGTGGACCCCAAGAAGGAAGGAATTCCTAACTACGACGATCTATGAGGCCTTTGTGGAGAAACTCGAAGGCCGGTTCATGCCGAAGGGTTACAAGTTAGTCGCCCTCGGAACATTCTTCCTCTGCTCCCAAGGCCGCTCCCACTTTTCTAACTACCCCGCTGCTCTTGCTGAAGCACTTGGTGAGAAGGTCATAGATGCCAACCTCTACAAGTACCACCTCTTGTTCCATTCACACCCTGTTACTCCTTGGCCTTCCCCGATCCGACATGTCACTTAATGATCTCGCTTCTCTAATGTCTACACAATGGGAGAGCCTCATTGTTGAGAGTGCAGGTTGTAATATCCGCGCCGCGCCTGCCTCTGCTATGTAGTACGTCCATGCCTCCTGCCATCAATTCCACTGCTCCGGCTGCAAGGAACGAACCACCACCACTCACAGATGCGGAACGCGAAACCCTCAATGCTGCCAGTGTTGTTGGCGATGCCGTAAGGTTCACACAGACGTTAGTTGGATTAAGCACCTGGGCCGCACCTGTCCAGGGGATCCGGTATTACACCTGGTCGAGATTATGTTGCGCCCCCTGTCAAACGCGAAATTGCTGGTGGTGCAATGATGTTCTATGGTGAATTCGAGGATGGAAGTGAAGACCAACCGGACCCTTATTATGAACCACAGGAAACCGATACAGATTCCGACGTTTAATTTCAATTTCAATAATTCAAAAATTTCCAAAATTTGATTGGCCATATCTTTTCCGTCACTGCTCCCGGTTATTGGCAGGTTAAACCTTTTTGTTTCTCAATGCCCATCATTGCCGGAGAATTTTCTTAGGTAGTTGTCTGGGGTGGTGAGCAAAGTTTTTGAGTGGGGAGGGGTGTAATCCTGGTCCCTCAGTGTTCCGCATGCACCATTATCATTGCTGGCTTCTCGGCGTCTTCTGCCAGTAGCTATAAACCTTACTATATATTACATAGCGATAGTTATCCTGTAACCTGAACCATATATCCCGTCTTTTGTTCTCGACGAATATACAACGGTTCAACGCTTGCGTGACCGTTTAGTGAGCCTAATCAACGCCAGGCAAATGCAAGGCAAATGTTTCAAAGATTTCTTCCTTAGTCCGTTGAAGTTTGACGCTAGTCACACTATCTTAGATTTAAGCGCTCCTAAATATTCCATTATATTTGATTCGATTGATATACAAATAACCCTTTGAACAACAAATGCTTACAATTGAGAAGTCTAAAGATCAGGCCGAACCTATTAATTCCACAGTCTTTTCGACCAATTGCCTCATGACTTCGGCTTTCTGCTTGCCTATAGTCAGCACTTCTTCGTGAGAAACAATGGCATCTACAGCGGCCGGAAGAGGCTTGCCAGCCAACTATGAGAAGCGTTAGATGAAGAGCGGAATAAGGAGATTCGTTAAGTATTCACCTCAGCTTCTACCTCTTCCCTGATGCTATTGTATGTATCGGGAATGACGACGGCATTCGTAACTAAGCTCAGAACGGTCACCTCGACGCCCATTTCGCGCGCGGCCAATACTTCGGGGATTGTGCTCATGCCGACGACATCACCACCTGCAGCGCGTAGGAATCGTCCTTCAGCAGGTGTCTCGTATGTTGGTCCGGAAACCCAGGCATAAGTTCCTTCTGCGAGGGCGCTCTTCTCCAAGCCAAGCTGATGGGCTGCGTGGAAGACTAGTTTCCGCAACGGCCGGGAATAGGCATTGGACAAAGGCAGGAAACGCGGAAGAGACAGGTCTGTTTGAGCTCCTATCAGAGGATTAAACCCTGTCAAGTTAGGAAGAGCGATGTGATCCTGGATCACGACGACTGTCGACCAGCAACTATAAGTCTAGCAGTCCACAGAGGAGGCCAGGGTACTCACTCGTCCCGACAGCTAAGTTGGGGTTCAGTCCTCCAGCGGCGTTGGTAACTGGTAACGTAAACAACGATATTAATGGCTAGCTTCCATTGGTAGATAGACAACCTACTAATGATATGCGTCACGCCTAATTTAGCCATTACCCGGATAGGATATACCACGCTGGCCATGGTATGGCCTTCGTAAGGATGGAACTATATAACGAGTTAATCGCGGTAGAAGCTTAAAGACGCGTCCGTACCCTTCCAAGCATCGCTACCACAGGGACACCCTTATCTTCAGGACCCAAGTACCCAAAAGCAAGCTGGCTCTTATGACCGGCCACTAAAGTCGAGTAAGACAATGTACTTAATCAGTCAAACAGTCAACATACCGGTGCTCTTCGCAAAACCGGGCAACGTGTCATAGTCCACCAACACCCTATCGCGGAGGGTCGATCCAAGGGTGCTGAGGCCGGAACCACAGACAATTCCGACTTTGGGATGAATCAGGCCCTCTGGGACACGTTCACGGAGGGAATCGATGGTCGACGCAAAGGAGGATTGCTGGGCAGACATGGGTGCAGGTCTCCGAGAGATAACACGTACTAGCACAAGCCATTGTCACGATTGCTGACTAAGCCGCAGGGACCACAGACGCTCTTGTTCCCGTACACCCCGCCTCTTCCAGCCTGAAGAGCTATCTCGCGCCATATTCTCAACTTTGACGACTACGACGGATATTACGCCTATTTCTTTGACCTTGGCAACTATTCTTTGGCCTTTGGCAACTGTTTTTTTGGCCTTAAATCCAACGGCTGTACTGCGACGTCATTTTCTTGAGCCTTTCACTTTGTTTGACAGCCTTTCGATACCCGCCTCTTGAGCTACGACTCTAATACGCGACATTATAATTCTTGAACTTCCTTTCTATCTTCTCGCTGTCGACTCTATACCTCCAGATGGACAAAGTCTTGGGTAAATCACGAAGCATGCTCTTCCGAAAGTTCATGGGCAAAGAATCGCAAGAAACACCGCCAGAACATCAGTCGGAACGAGCATCACGACACATTCGCAGCGTATCTGGACCATTAGATCACCCGAATCCTAGAGCCGTTTCGAAAAGGTAAGCTATTCCTCTGACGATAAAACTTGCTTTTCGATCCCATATTTGCCGCAGCGCGATATCTGCGCCCAATGAATTCGGATTACCGCAGATTCCATCAGCCAGTCTAGGATTCCCTTCTCGGAATGTTCGTGGCTCTCCCGGGCATCCTAAATCTCGCAATCACGCCAACGAGAAACAACCCACGCGACCTTACCAGTCAGATACCCGCGACCCTACTCAGTCTACTCTTGGTTATCCTTCACATTCTCCGAACTATGCTGCCCCTGCCACTTCGCACCCACGGCCCGTGACGACTCCTAACGTCAAATTCGACGAGTCAAGTCATCCCGCGCGACAAATCATGCATGGCAGGTCCCATTCGGCAATAACTCCCGGAGAAAATAATACGTCGGCGCCTGCACGTTCTCGTAGACACGGCATGCATCTGCATTCTATGGGAAACATGGTCACTGTGATGGAACAGAAGCCTACTTTAGACGAGAAGCGCCGCGATTTCACTTCACAGCCTGCGTCCCACTCTTCGAATCTTGGACGATCATTATCTATGAGCACTTCAAATGCTATGAATAACACGAGTGGGAAGACGAGTCCTAGGCCTTCTGGCGAAAACACAAGACCAGCACCAATCGAGAGAACCAGAGGTTACTCCAATGTACAACGTCCTGAAACGACTTCGGCGACACCGCTGGCAGTCCGCAATTTCAGTACAGGCCCCGATTTCGTATCAAACCTTTCAATTCCTCAAGCATCTTCCCTGCTGCACCGCGAAAGGAAACCCGATACGCAGACCACTGTCACCACCCATCCTCCTTCCTCCTTTCATTCCGGCTCCAGCGCAAATATTTCGGGTCCATATCGCCAGCATGAATCTCAGCCATCATTTGGCAGGAATGATCCCCCGGATCGGCTTCCAGGCTCCCATCCCTCTTTACCCTCGACTATCTTTTCAATGTCATCCGAATATCGAGCGCAAAGGAGTAATGTCAATAACATGGAGTCTATGCCGGATGCTATTAACAGTCGAATTCACGCTGCCGAAGAACCGTGTATTACCGTTAATGCTCGAGGAGGACGTTTCTTTGGAGAAAACGACGCTCAATTCGAATCTTTTGGACTTGGCGCATCTTATAGTATCGGATGTCATAGTCCACCTCTTATCAGTGGAGCGAAGGGAGGTATGCCAAGGGATCGTTTACTGAAGGAACTCGACAAGGTGGATTTCAAACTCCACCCCGACAAGGAGTATCCGATGCGATCGAATAATTCTCCCGACCCTAAATCCGAAGACCGTGACGAGGGAGCTGACACCACGAAGCCCTTGGCTCTTCGTTCGGTTCATCGTAACACGAGTAACCTCAAACTGGTGGGTACTAGAGACCAATTTACCTCTTCCACCAGACAGGATATTAGTTCGTCTCCTCAGGCTGTTGGTTCCAGGGCGACCAATATTCGCACCCATTCTCGTAATCCCAGCTCCATTTCTCGTGCAACCACCTTATCTGGGTCGAACAATCCATTGCTCACTCCACCTATGTCGTCGAAGACGTCATTTGACACGAGCTCTCCTACATTTATTTCATACGACAAGGGGTCCACTGCTGTGACTCACGATGGGAAACCATGTCTTTGCCAGGTATGAATTTCTCTACTGCACTTTGGTCTGGATAACAGATGTGGTTCAACTATAGGATTGTAATACGAGGATCTCCCAGCTCGAACACGAAGTAAAAGGGTTACGATACATATTACTCCAACTCACGAAAACGGCCGAACCGAAGGAATCAGAACTTGAATCCTCCCGGACCACCATGAGAGCTCAACCTGAAATCACTTCTACCCCTCCTTCCCACTCACAACAACAACCACCCTCACCCTCCCTTCAAAACCTCATCCTCGCCAATTTCCTAACGCCCCTAAGCCACTCTTCGGATTCTGAATCCTCCTACTCCATAACATTTCCCGAGACGCCCTCCCACCCTCACTCATCCTCGGATTCTGAGCGTGAAATCGAATGGAATCGCCACAGGGTTGATAAGGTTAAGGAAAAGATGATGGCTACGAGGGAGTGGAGTGATCAAGTCTTAAGGGCAAGAGGGGAGGATAATCAAGGGCAGTCACAGCGCCGAGCGGAATAGGTTGGTCCAGACGGGGGGACCTCAGCTTTTGATGGTGAGGCGGGGGTCGAGAGAGTAGATTCTTTTATTCGCACAGAGAGCTTTCTTTTGCGACCTTTTTTTTGGTGATACTTTAGAGCCTTAATTTTTTTGCTGGCGTTCTTTTGGGGATATCTTGTATTATTGCGTCTTTTGCCTAGTATTAGTATACTTAAACTGCCTTTCAGTGGAAACCTGTATTCGTATGTAATTCAAATAGAGTTAGACCGCGGTTGCAATTCTGAAGATAAGGCAGATTATATATTGATCCATTAATGGAGCGTATTTCGTCTTGCCGTCGACATCCGGGCCCCTGTCTACACTGTTCTTCAACGCCGCTTTTGATGTGTGCTTTATCCAGGTGGGTCCAGCTTCCTCTCGCATCAGTTCTAGTAGCACTGTGCGTCACCTCTTTCATGAACCATGCATGCCCCCTTGGTCATTCTTCGGAATGCCCAAGACCGCGGTTCAGGTATGCTGACGGATTTTCTGATGCCTTTGAGCCGGTGAGGAAATCTCCATGATGATGCATGGGTTCGAGGAAATATAAATTTGGGCATTTTTACGAGAGATCTTCAGAGTGGTTGCTGACGATGCTGGACCCACATTTTTTTCTTTAGGAACGTTCTCATTCCAACTTATATGATAGCAGATGAACGTTCACTCATGGTGGCTGATCAAATTGTTTATGCGGAGAGACGAGACGATTGTTATGCATTCGAATTTACCTAAGTAGATAAAAAAATAGTCTTTAGATTTTTCCTGGAACAGTCCACGTACGGTCGTCGTCCCCTAGAATTTCCCATCCTTTCTCTCTAAATCTCTTCGGCCAAATACCCGCCTTCCCAGGCGCAAGAATGCCGTTAGGATCCAGAGCATCTTTTAAGGTCTCATTCAACCGCATTAATGCCGCATTATTCCAATTATATGTAGCTGCAACTTGATCAGAAAGCTGCAAAGCATGTCAGTGATTTGAATCACTCAAAATTAAATAATTAAATAATTCACCAGTATATGCGTCCTGTATTCACCATACCCCTCTTTCGCTGCATCAGCAATCATAGCCCTAATACACTTTATAGCCCGTCTTTTCTCGTCCTCATCTCCACGATCATAACAGATAATATCAATAAAATGCATCTCTCGCGGGGCAATACAAAACGCAGGCATCATATCGAAGCCGAATTCCCCATGCCTCTTCTGAACCATTTCGTAAAGTTTTCTTGCATCCTTTCCATCAACAGGTGAAATAGGGGAGAAAGCGAGATGCGATCCATTCGATTTCCAATGGAGCCAGTCGAGATCTGTGAGCATGGGAACGCCGGATGCGATGGCCACTCGGGCGTGGAGATAGTGGTCTGGTGGAACGTCGTCTGGAAATATGAATTTGGCGTCTGGGATTACGGAAAATGCTTTGCGGACGACATCGATACTTGTGTTTCGGGAGTCTTTAGGACCATACACAGTGGCTGGGAGAATGTGAGCAAATCCTACATAGATAACACCAACCTTGATAATAACTCACCATAGAAGATCCATGTCACATCACCATAAATGGTTGCTTTCATATGTTCCCTAATGACTTGTTCAGGAACAGGTCCATCGCCTGCATAAATATCTTTCTTCCTAATGCCAGTAACCGCAAGTTCTTGAGTCACGTGCCTTATTTGGGGGACATTGCCAAGCACCCTTTGCGCACTTAAAGGCCGAATTATATCTATAATCCGTTCAAAGTCATCTTCCCTTGCGAATGTAATAGCAAACGTAAGGTGTTCAGTCGCCGGCATCAACCAAAAGCCCATCTTGGTGACGATGCCGTAATTGCTTTGCGTAAATATCCCATCTGAATAAGGCCCGTATCCGTATTGAAATGATTGCCAGGTTGGATTGTCGGTGTTATCTTTTCCTGGGAGAGCTCCCATCCCTAGACGGACAATGTCGCCCGTTGGAAGGACAACTTCCATGCCGCAGTGATTTCCAAAGTGATCCCCGTAAGGTGTGTATCTGAGATTTTACTCCAGATTAGAACCGAATACCATTTAATTGAATACAGAATTACCCAACACCTCTATCCAATGCATTTCCGAGGACACTGCCGCCGCCAACATCAGTCGTATCGATCCAAAGGGGATATCCACTCTTCTGAACGGCTTCATAAAGAGCAAAATACGTAACTCCCGGTTCAAGCAGACAAGAGCAGTTATCGCCATCGATCTTAAGAATTTTGTTCATTCGTTTTCCTAAATCCATAACGACAGACCCTCGAACGCGAGGGGCAGCTCCTCCATATCCCAAGTTGCGTCCCATCGAGATTGGGTAAATAGGAATAAGATGTTTATTCGCCCATTTGACAATTGTTTGAACTTCTTCTGTGGAGCCAGGGTAGACAGTAGCTGAAGAGATGGTGTCCTCTCGGGAATGTACGTGGAACGCATCGTGCGTGTTTCTGGTGTATGTTAGTTATGTAACTGCATAAGACGAAGCGAAATGGTTACTTACGGATGTTCCAAATACCATCCGTCCACTAGAGGCTTATCGGTAAGTACTACATTTGGCTCCCCCAGGGACTTTTTCAGCTCGGCGATGGCATTGTTGAACGCGTTTCTGGTGATATCTGGTGGTAAAACGGGCAGTAGACCATCATCATCTTTATCTCTAGGTTTCTCTTGGATAGTACTATTATTATAGAACCGTTCCTTGGACGCTTTGGCGTCTTCTAAGAGCCTGACAGGTGCGCCGCTGGGAATGTGCTCGGATAGAGTGGGAGGCGGAGGCAACGACATGGGGTTCAATCTGAGGAGGTTTGATCTCCTTCTTATCGAGACTTACGCGAGTGTGTGACTTCGCGAATAAGCTAGGAAGAAGGGTTGGATATTCAGGTGGCCGCTAAGTATTCACACAGTGAAGTCAGGTGGTCAACACTGAAACTTCGCACTGGATAGAGGACCAATGTTTATCCTGTGAGATATCCTGATTCACAGACAAGCCAGATAAAGTTATCCAGAATATTATGATTCCCAAATATGAATACAAATCGTTCGTGTCTTTAGCACCATTCGAAACAAAACTAATTTCTTAGGGTAGTTGTAAATAATACAGATAACGTTTGAGGGATAAAACTCACAATTATGCAGGCTTCTTAATAGCAGTCTAGGATTTCTCCGCCTTTCCATCTTGGGCTTGAGCTTCTTCAGCCTGTCTCTAAGTGAATATCAGTATTCAAGCCGGGTATTGCACCATACCGGCTCTCTCACCTCTTCTTCCTCTTCTTCCACTTCTTCACCAGTCTCATTCTCGTCAAACCCCTTCAGTAATTCTTCAAGGTCTTCCAAAATCTTGTCTAACTTGGTCTCAACTCCCTGAGCAACTTGATCCGCCGCATCAACCTGCTTCAACAAGCTCGCAATGTCGCCAACGCCGTCCGCATTTTCGTCAATATTCGCATTCACAAGGACTTGTCTGATGAGCTCTACTTGGTCTATAAGTGTTGACGTGCTAGTACTTGGGTCCTTTGGGTCAAAATCGGACGCAGTGGAAGATTTACCATTGGAGTTCGATGGGGGCATCGTAAGCAGGCGCCAAAGTGTGCTTACGTCAGCTGTCTTTTGTCATCCTGGCTTCACCGACGAGTAGCAAGACAGACTTTTATACGTTGCTTTGTCTGCCTCCTAATGTCTTTTTATCGCCTTCAGATGTGAAGCAGGCATATCACAGAACGCTCTTGAGATCCCATCCCGACAAAGTCAAGTTCCGGCGGAAGGATGCTGGAGAAGGTTCAGCGGGCATTCTAGACGAGCAAATTGCTATCGAAGCTGAAAAAGACGTCGATATATCAATTATTCGCGAGGCCTATTTGACCCTTTCGGATCCCGAGGCTAAACGAATCTACGATGCTTCACTGAAGAGCCGGACAGACGTGGGGCCAAGGCCTGCCCAGATCGTTTCACTTGACAACTTCGAGGTCCGGGAATGCAGAGATGGCGAAGATGGAGGAGACATATTCAGTTATACATGTCGTTGTGGTGGACAATATCGTATAACGGAACAGCAGTTGGAACGGGACATCCATCTTATTGGTTGCGAGGCATGCTCGGAAGTGATCTGGGCGGGATATGAAGCAGCAGAAGAAGATGGCGAAGAGAATGGTCATTAGGATTGGGCTCACAAAGGGGAAGTGTCGAGCGCGGGGTTCATTCCCTGGATACCTTCCACCAAAATCCTCAGAAGATCACAATTACTTCCGGCGAAGCAAGCAGGCAGCGCATGGATTCCGCGAAGGCGTATTATATCCCTCACAATCCGGTCCAAAGATGGTCAGATGGTCTATTGTACCGTGTATCTTCCCAATACCCTTTTCCAGTCTTCGCTATACGATGTTAGACGTTTAGTGGCGAGTTCGCGGACGACGCGGGAAGCCAGATATATAAAGATGTTCGTGATCCTAATCTCTCTGTCAGTACTATCTGCAATAGATTATAGTCGGTTGTACTATTTGTAGATGCAAATAATGATGTCAATATTCAAACTTTAATATTTCATGCACTTGACATAATCAACAATATGCCGTATAATCACATCTATGCTAAATACGTGATTTGAGTGCCCTAACTCGAATTATAAGTAAGTAATGGTGAAATATCCTAAATACTCGGAAGTCTATTGAGCTATTTTAGAGAAGGTGATCGATAACAACCAAAACAGAGTGACAAGTGCTGAATTTTCAAGAACCGTCAGTGACAGTAGAAACTTCGTATTAACGGCACTGCTTACCTTGCAATGCGAGTAGAAGCCCGAAGTGATAATAGTTGCAGAGATCCGATGGTCGACAAATACGTTAGGAGCTCTGCTTGGATTGCCATATGGGATTCCACAGAAGCGCAAAAGATATTTTATGTGGGTTCATATATCTAATAACAAAGTGGAGTACATCTGGCAGCTGGTTGAATAGCAATGGTTCTGGAGACAGCACCGGGCTGTTGCGGCAAGCGTTCCTTGAAGATGGGAGAAGTTACGCCGCCAGAGATTTATCCCGATGGCGTAGATGGTCTATAAATATCCAGCCTATTAGACGTTTTGCGTTTACGGCTTCCTCGATATTAAATAATCTGCACATGGTGTCCACCGGTTCGATGCGCTATCTAACGACTCAATGGAAACGTTTTGGGACATTCAAACTAAACGGTGTAGGTAAGCGTTCCGAAGAGGAATCCATGATATCAAGATTATCTATGAAGAGACTGCTAATCTTCTCAGGAGATCTCTATACGCGCGTTTTGCGTTTGTTAGATGTTTCTCCACAGTGCTCAAAGGTCGAGACAAGGTCAATCATTATGATCGTCATCTCCATTGTTTTATTTTCTTCCACAATAAACTGGGTTGAACAGCTCAGCCACTTCCGCGCCACTGCGCAATGAGCCTGTAAAAGGAGCATGATTTTCTTGTTGTGCTTTGACTCACTTATTTTATTTCTTTGTGTTGTACCCGCACTGCCATTGTCGGCGTTTACAGTAGACTCGGGTACCATTCTTGTATCTTTTTATCACACAGTATTAGAGGTACTGATCATAACTCATTCGTGCTCTATGTATACGAGTCGTATTTATCACAAATTACTGACCGGAAAGAACTCAGAATTCCTGAATATCTACGCCTATACTAGTAGACGTGCAAGGTTCTCAATGAATCATCCTAATTCGAGGTAAAATAAGGCTTTGTTGCTGGAAGGCTGGAGAAAATTCACAGTACGTGTCAGTCTCCCCTTGAATCCCCTTGAAGGTGGCAGAAAAAAATTCTGCCATCCTGCACTCATGTCTAGCAACTCACCTGAAGTGTCGCATGGAGATGGTCACTTAAGCTTTCCAGAGATTACTTAAGGTTATGAAGGTGGATCGTATCCCCTTAATCACATTTTACCGGAATGACCGTGAGTCGACAATCGCCCTGATCATAAGTGTCCCACCCCTGTATAAAAATAGTTATAATAAATTAATTTCCTCCTGCCCCGCACAATGCCAGAAAGGGTTTAATGTGCCAAATACTCAGGCATGGCCGTCAACTCCAGTATTCCGATTCAGACCTTCTTAACTTTGTGATTGATGTCCATCATATATTAGTAGAGCCTTTGGACTCTGGAGTACCACAGCAATATCAAGTTCATATTAAAGTATCTTCGTCATCGACGTATACATAAGTAGACTCTATGTGCCTCTATATAGAAATAAGCTGGTTAAACCTCTAGATCTGCCATACCATGACATCAAAATATTTTGTAAACTTGAATGAGTCCGAAATTATCCTAAATGTCTAAATGTCCTATCTCCCTTTAAACAAGGTCGTCAAATATAACGGTGACATTGTAGCAGGTGTTGAAATCATAAGAACCATCGTTGGTAACGGAAGGTTGGTAAATGATAATGTTTGCTCGACCAGACTGGCAAAGTGAGAAATGGTCGGTATCAGTGCCGACGGCGAGAGCGGGACCCCTTGGTCCTCCACCTTCAGCAGAAGTGCTGGCCTACAGTCAAATTTTAAGGAGGTTTCTTTCAGAAAAATATAAGAAACTTACAACAGCACAAAAGACTGGGTTATTTGGAAGAGGTTGAACACTGGTAGAGAATTGCAGAGGTGCCCCGGCGATGGCCTGAGTAGCCACGGTGAAACTGGAAATATTGCTAGGTACGAAGTCTGCAATCAAAGTTCCTTCCTCGAGAGTAATACTAGGCCAGAGATTCGTTGCAACAGATACCAAAGTCTATTAAAAGTAATTATCAACCTCATTCGAATTTGTTTTCCACATCGAGTCTCGAGGAAGATACATACCGCTAAGTTTTCTAAATGAACTGCATTTCCAGGGCCACCTCTTTCGCCAATAGGTACGAGAACGAGGGGGACACCTGTATCGTTCGCATTGGGCAAGGACCTGTTCCAGGCAGAAAGGGTAACATTGGGGGTGGTATCGAAGAAACCTCCAATTCCATTCAAACCTCCACAGGTCGTGGACCTTTGCGTCAACGAAGTTGCTGAGGGAGCAGCAAGAGCACCTAAGGTGAAACAAAGGACCATAGAAGCAATGGAAGTGAACATAGTAGTCAGAGTTGCAATCACTTAAGAAGTGCTAGTGGTGGTTGTTCGAGGGGTTTCAACTGATGCTGAAATAAAGGCATTTTCTTCCATCTTTTATACCTATGGACCAAGCAGATACACAGCATTGAGTACAAATTCGTAAAAGCTCACGGTCACGAAGTTCGAAGAAGTCGAAGCTATGTATACTTAGGCGTGATCGGCAGATGTGGTCCGGCTTGTGGAGCCACCAGGCTTCTGAACGCCGAACAGCCCACCTTTATTCCGCCATAAGATCAAGTATAATCTTCACTCTGACTTCCAGTTTGCGTTGTGAACATTCGTAAAGGACAGCATATAGCTAGGTACTTGAGGAGGCTAAGTTATAAGAACCTAATAATCAAATATATTTTGATAAACTTGAAGTCTCACCGAATACTACTACTTGCACAAGCTAATAGAATTTCCTGGAGTGCTTTAAATAGCAAAGATGCACTATCCTATATCAACCTACCTCTTGCATCTTTGGCATGCACAGGCATATATCGCATGATTGGCCCTATCGGAAGTGAAAGCAGCTGGTGAGCCGACATCCCTAGCCTTCTCTTCCATCTGTCTGTGTGCCGGACTCGGAAAGCAGTATCCGATATTAGGATTAATTAGATGACAATGAAAGGCACAAAACGTAGATCTCAAGAGTTTGATTGCTTTTGAGTGTCTCTATTCCCCTATGTAAGGCCCTTTAGCTTTCCATAGGTTTAGCGGAGAAATAGGAAAAAGAGTACCCCAAATCTCCTGGAAATAACCGAGAGACTCACTGATCCAGGGCCTTAAGGCCCTTCTTTAGCATAGCAAAGGATCCTTCTGAAGGTATGGAAGCTGAGGATGACAGAGGGTACTGGCAGTGACAGGATCGGATAGGCGGCCAGCAATACACCAGAGTGTACCAGGCGCAAGGAGAAATCTAAACCACAACCCACCCGCCATCGCTTCTATCCGTTTCTCCGAAAGCGATGCCACTTATATGAAGACAGTTACCCCTTTCGACCGAGGCTGATAGACTATTAGAAGGGGCTTGTTTAATGATGGAATGAACAATGAAAAAATCTACGAAAATTAATACACCATTCTTATAGTATAATCATAAACTTCCGATATCGCATCCAAATGGAGTTCCCTACGCCCCATGTATCTCATTCATCCGTGCAGGTGTAGCAGCGGAAGTATTTCCATAATCACAGGCTTTGACATGTTTGTGAAAAGGTTAATCTTCTAGTATAGAGGAAGAACTCGGACAGTGCATGTCATCGGTGTGATCGCCCATATCTTCAATTACGCTGGTACCAATCCTGTCAGCGATATGGTGGAAAGTGTGGAATGTTGACGTCCATCGACTGAGTGATTGACTTTGAGGTCGTTGTAAAGTACCACGACTGGACAATTGCAAGAAAAATCGACAAATAAGAATGACGGAAGTCCTAAAAGACGGTCAGAATAAACATTCGTCTCCAATAAGGAGAGACCAACGCTTGCTCAAGAGGTGACACGACGCTGTTTAGGTTGTTCTATGTTACTATCAGTATACCAATATTTTTTATAGACGGAGATTATTCACATCTAGGGTCTGTGGCAGGGTATTAACCCTCCGCATTAGTACTGGTGAGGGAAGAAGAGTAGTATCGGACATACATACCTGTGAAGAAACAGCAACAATGGTCCATATAAAAATGATACTAATGATAAGATTCTTTAGCGCCTCTCTCGGAAAAATATTAGAATTGTCAGTAACCTAAATCGGATTATCCCTGTATAATTGTCAGGACATATTTCTGATTATAAAACAATTTTCTCTTACCTTGATAAATCAAAAGACCAATCAAGGACATCTGTCGCCGAATATCTTTACGATAAAGTCTCCAGGTATGCCCAAGAGTGAGAATTATAACGCCTGTTTCAAACAATAGCAGCAAAATTGCATTAAGGACAACCAACCAGACTAGACAGCTCATCTATTCATTGTGCCAGAAGAAGTATTTAGAGAACTAACCTCTAATGCATGATAATGAAGTTTTTTTTAACTCAAAAGTTATTATAAACTATTTCACTTACGGTGGAGGTTGAGGAAGAAAGGAGGGGGCTTTGCATATTTGAAATGGAATCCCGACCTAAAACTTAGTTTGGTTCGAAATAAAGTATGTCAAGGGAATTTCTCTTACCACCTCACTACTTTCAAGCAACAGGAATACCGTGCCTAGAGCTGCAATTCCGAGAAAGTTCCTATACCCAACTGCATATGTCCTTGCTAGTACTAAACCTGTCCATGATCATTGCTTAGTATTCTGATTATCCAATTGAAGGAGAACCTTGCTTACCGTCGATGCCAATGGCTCCGAAAGTAGCAAATATAGACATAGTGTATCCTAAACCAATGCAGGTGCTTATTGGACTTATTCCTTTACTAGAAGCAAACCCAAATATTAGTCCAAGAAGGATGCCATATCGTCCCATCAAATATAATGCCGTGGATATTCTAATGCTTCGCATCCATACGAATTCAATTTCTTCTGAGAGAGTGAGCAAAGTATCATAGACTAAAAGGGCTAAATACAAAAGAAAATGAGGATAATAAGTTATTGATTATTCCTTGATAATACTATTCCTACCTGCTGTAGAGATAAACGTATACTGATCGAGTCGCCTAAAAATCAAATATTTAAAGACTTAAGATGGACCCATTAAATATACGGAAACAAACGTACTTATTTGCGGCATCCGAAGCGTCAGTGTTGGCCATTGGTAGATTGACGTTGTGGCTACTAAAGGTGCTGTTTAGAATCATGGGGCCGCCTGAGTAAGAGGGACGCCAGCGCAGATTTGAAAGGGGACCTTACAAAGCTTTGTGCTTATAAGGAGGAGCGTCTAAGATTAACAAAGGTAAGCCTTATTATATATACACGTGGAACTGAGATCAGTCGCATACCTGTTTCGATGCGAGAATTTTGAAGATTTAGTGATGATGGTATATAATCTCGCCAATTGCAAGTAAGTTGGCAATCATTGCAGTAAGCTTTTTGAATGACGAGGCATGACTGTTCTGTCAAGAACTAGTGTAAACTTCGTACTAAGACTACGTGGTACGAAGACAACCTACGCTCACAAGTGTCGCATATAATACCATCTGCGCGCCAATAATTTTCTTTTCCCTCAGTTGTTACCACTACGTGCAGCTGAGGTATGTCTCCGTTAATTACCATTTATGTTTCCATCATACTTATGTATTTCGGTAGCTTTTACATTAGGTATGATTATACATATCAGTTGTTACCACTACGTGCAACTGAGCTTTTACATTAGCTTTAAAAGGTTATGGGCCCCGTCTAGCGACATACCAGTGACCGTGAGATCTATACACAGACAACTCGAACGAATCCTATATCACACATTCCAGTAACCCTGCACACAACAAAAGCAACAATGCCAGCGGCCGATTCCGTATCTCAGTGCCCGACTCTAACTGGCCCAGAAGAATACCAGAGATGGAAGCTGCGAATCAAGAGCATCTTAAACCGAGAGAAGGTGGGAGATACCCTTCTCGGACGACCTGCCACTATACCACCCACGCTATTGGGCAGCCTGGGCAGCACCACGTTCTCAGCTCCTGGAGACCGAGGAACGGACACCTGGGAAATTCGAGATGCCAAAGTGCATGGCATCATCACTCAATATATCAGCGACCAGCTACTTTTAGACCTTGCATCCGAAACCACTGTGAAAAGCCTGTTTGACCACATTGTAAAAATCTTTGAAAAGACCAATGTCGGTGTAACCACTTTCTACACATTCATTTCGATGATGAGCCTCCAATGGGATGGCGAGTTGCCCATTGCGCAACACATCACTGCCATATCAGCCGCGAATGCTCGACTTGCCTCAATGAAGAAAGGTTTCGATGATGAGACACTAGCCTTCCTACTACTGCACTTGCTCCCAAAGAATTCAACGTGGGAAAACTTCACAGCATCTGTACTCGGATCACTCCCAGATGGTGACATCCTATCTTTCCATATCGTGTCAAATTGTCTCACTGCAGAAGATGTACGTCATAGCAGCAATGCCGACATCGAGGCCGAAGCGGCGTTGAAGTCAGCGAGAGCCAACAACACAAAGAGCCAGCCGAAAGCAAAGCCCAAGGCCGACAAGTGGTGCACTCATCACAACTCCACTTCTCACAACACCAATTACTGTTTCACCCTCAAGAAGCTGAAGCAAGAGGAAGAAAAGGGTGGCAAGAGTAGCGTGGACAAGGGAAAGTTGAAGAATCGAGGACGTGAGAAAGCTCATAAAGCCAAGGGTGTATCAGAATATGATAGTGATGTATCGGAGTCAGATGAGGAGCAAGCTCATGTAACTACAGCTCTGAAGAGACCTATTGGTGCTTATCTTGGAGGGAATCTCAAGAATGACCGAAACACCGTCCTAATGGACTCTGGAGCATCAACCACAATGACTCCCAACAGGGAGTGGTTCCATTCATTCACACCCCTGAGCCCACCTCGAAAAATCCATTTTGGGGACAACTCCGTTGTATACGCAACCGGTCAAGGAACAATTATATTACAACAGGACATAGATAACATATCTGCCACTACCACCATCAAACACGCACTCCTAGTTCCATCCTTCAAGGTCACCCTATTGTCGGTACATCACCTAACCAAAGGGGGCTACTATGCGACATTCAAAGGTGAAAAAGCGAAGCTACAGAAAAGTGAAACTCATCAGATTGTCATGACCGCCAAACACAGCCATGGACTATATCATGTACAAGCCATCGTGATCCCACCGGAACCTGAGGAGCAAGGGCACATTGCAATCGACATCAATGTCCTGCACCAAAGGATGGGCCACATATCCATTAATAGACTAAAACGAATGGTGTCAGATGGAAGACTCAAAAACGTGACAAAACTCACCGGTACACCAATTTTCTGTGCGCCATGTGCACAAGGCAAACTGAAGAAATTGCCGTTCCCAAACAAGGGACAGCGCGCCATGCAAGCATTGGAAGTCATCCACTCGGATGTAGGGGGTCCCGTGTCTCCTCAATCCCGTGATGGAAAAAGATATTGGATATCTTTCATAGATGACTATTCACAGCACCCATGGATCTACTACATGGCAAAGAAAAGCGAAGCATTAGAAAAATTTCTAGAGTGGGCAGACGACGTCCAAGCTTACTTCAAAATAGAATTGGGCACCATTAAGTTTTCCGAAGATTTCCAGAGATTCTTTCAGACCGATGGAGGAGGAGAGTACTTTAACAAAGTGTTCAGCGCAAAATTGAAGGAGCGAGGAATTGTGCACTTATCTACTGCCCCAGACACTCCCGAACAAAACGGTCTGGCTGAACGCATGAACCAAACACTGGTAAACCAGTCAGTAGCCATGCTAATAGAATCCGGACTACCAAAATCATTCTGGACTTACGCTATGGACACTTCAGCATTCCTCACAGGACGATCTTCTACTGCTGGCCTGCGAGGGAAAACACCATACGAAAAGCTTTTCAAGTGTAAGGTCGATGCTTCCTGGTTTAGGCCGTTCGGCTGTGTCACATATGCCCTAATACCTAAAGACAAACGCGAAAGTAAGTTCACATCGAAGGCAAGAAAAAGTGTAATGCTGGGATACATACCTGGGAAGAAGGCATACTGCCTGTATGATCCCATCACCAAAACGGTATTCACAAGCCAGCACGTAACATTTGATGAGGAACGCGACATCAACACAAGTGAATTTGTAGGGAAGAATCCTGAGGACGAGGGTCCCGCTGCCGAGCAGTGGGAGGACCTATTGTGAAGGCAAACTGTTTTCAACGGTGAACCTAAGCCCAACGTGCCCCCACCTTCCGACAAAGCTACGTCAGGGTCAGTGGGAGATAAAGTTCAACAGAAGCAAGAGGACTCACAAGAACTCGACACTTCAGACAACGAAGCGAGACCAAGCATGTCGAGACCCAGCGGCCTCCGCCCCAGAGCACCAACACCCTCTCTTAACCTTCACAGAACTCCAGACCATCCGCCGCCTAATTACAGGAAATGGAAGGCACTGTGCACACCTCCGGACCCAGCAAGCATAGCAAGTTCCCGTGCCAAGCGTACTGCAAAAGTGTCCGACCCAAATCGAGAGTTGAGGCGAGTGCTGCAGGAGGAAGAGGAACGATGGGCTGAGCGAGCTGAACAACGACAAGCCAAACGTGCAAGAACAGTAGACGCACCTTCGGGCAGCGAGGAAAACCACCAATCCCTGCTAGATATCCAACCTCGAGCGAAAAACCCCACACACGATGATAGCGACTACTATTCCGAGCCTGAATCCGAAGATCCACCTTCGGATGCTATGATATCTTCTTTGCAGGTATAGGGAGTACGGGACCGTCAAATGAGGAACTTCCTAAGGACTTGCGAGATGTGTTCAAGAGCAAGGAGAGTTCCAGTTGGCGCTCAGCGCTAAACGAAGAACTTCAAAACCTGATAGATAACGACGTATATGAAATAATACCCATACCTGTCAGAGTCAAACCTATCATGTCTAAAGCCGTATTCCGGATAAAATTCGACTCAAACGGCGACGTAGAACGATTCAAGATTCGAATAGTGGCTAGAGGATTCACTCAGAAGAAAGGCAAAGACTACGAAGATACATTCACACCTGTAGCAAACCTGGAATCCATACACATTATCTGTGCATTAGCTGCGAAGTATGATTTGGAGTTGGATCAGATGGATGTTGCCACCGCTTACCTAAATGGGAAGCTGGAAGAGGATATCTATCTATCTCCACCGGAAGGAGTACCTATCCTCCCTGGTCATTGCTGGAAACTGAAGTGTTCTCTATACAGGCTAAAACAGTCTGGACGCACCTGGAACCGCACTCTTGATCACAAGTTAGAGGAACTGAAGTTCACCCAACTTGACGCTGAGACGTGCTTATATGTATACCAGGAAGGAGACTGGGTGTGTTTCCTAGTAGTATATGTGGATGACTTGCTGTTGGCGGCAACGTCCCGCGCGTTCATGAATAAGGTCAAAGAGAAGCTCTCGAAATCGTTCAAAATGCACGATCTAGGACCTGCATCCTATATACTGTACTCGGCATCAAGATCGAACGTGATAGGAGAAAACGCACTATATCTCTTTCCCAGCAACAATATTGTGAGACGGTCCTCAAACGCTGTGGCATGGAAGAGTGTAAACCAGCTGCTACACCCATGTCTACTAGCACTCGACTCACCACTGACGATCCGGAGGACAACACAGCTATTTACCATATGACCTTAAATGGAAAGGAGGTATCTTATCCAAGTGTTGTAGGCTCCCTCATGTATGTGATGCTGGGAACTTGACCTGACCTTGCATATACCATAGGGAACCTGGGACGATACAGTGCAAGCCCAAAGAAGTGCCATTGGGAAGCCGCGAAATGAGCCTTGAGATATCTGAGAGGCACCACCGAGATGCGGCTTGTGTTCGACGGCTCGGATCTAGGAAGTTTAGACATGAGCTTCCACGGATACTCTGATGCGGACTGGTCCGGCGACCCTGACACATCAAAATCCACTTCTGGTTTCGTATTCATTAGTAACCGGGGTGCTATTGGTTGGGGGAGTAAAGGCCAAACAATGGTGGCTCTGTCTTCCACAGAATCTGAATACACCGGCCTATGCTATGCAGGTCAACATCTTGCGTACCTTCAAACATTATTCGAGGATATTGGCCAACAGCAAAAGAACCCTACGGAGTTACTTTGCGATAATCAGGCCGCCATCATACTGTCCAAGGACGCTCAGTTCCGCGCGAAAACCAAGCATATCCAGCGCAAATACCATTACCTCCGCGACGACTTGGTAGCAAAGAAGGAAGCCATCGTTCGCTACGTATCCACTAACGAGATGGTCACGGACATTTTCACGAAGGCATTAGGACGCAATAAGCACTGGAAGTTCTCACACGCGATGGGCTTACAGCTCCCTTCGAGTGGGAGTGTCAAGAACTAGTGTAAACTTCGTACTAAGACTACGTGGTACGAAGACAACCTACGCCCACAAGTGTCGCATATAATACCATCTGTGCGCCAATAATTTTCTTTTCCCTCAGTTGTTACCACTACGTGCAACTGAGGTATGTCTCCGTTAATTACCATTTATGTTTCCATCATACTTATGTATTTCGGTAGCTTTTACATTAGGTATGATTATACATATCAGTTGTTACCACTACGTGCAACTGAGCTTTTACATTAGCTTTAAAATGTTCAACCTTCCAAGTCTAGCTTTAGATATTTAATAACGGGAAGATCTCTTAAGTAGCCCATCCTGCAATACGCCAACGTGCAGTATCAGTGTGTCGAATCTCGGTTGTGATGCGTCATGGTGCTGGCCCTGGTGTATTTGTACACTGGGAGCGGAAAGCTCTACAGGCAGCCATATGATTGATCCATTCTGGAGAATAGAGAATCAATGAGAAGATCAGAGATTAAGTACGGAAAGGTAATGAATGTCATAAGTAGAAGCAATTGAGGTAGTCCAGTGGCAGATCGAAGTTCGATGGAGCATGATTCGTCCCGGCGTGGGAACTTTTGCGAGGTAAGAAACCTAGGGTTTTAAACGGGATAAGATCACACCAGAGTGTACCAGGCACAAGGAGAAATCTAAACCACAACCCACCCACCATCGCTTCTATCCATTTCTCCGAAAGCGATGCCACTTATATGAAGACAGTTGCCCCTTTCGACCAGTCATCAGCAAAACCACGCGGAGGTGGTGTGACATTGTCACGGATCGTTACTATCACCAGCGCTCCACAATGCTGATGCGTCATCACCACGCATGGGCAGTGGGCACTGATGGCGATCTACTACCCTCATGGTTTTCTCTTGGCTCGCCCTAGCAATGATCTCAACCGATGGCAACTCATGGCAAGCTGGTGGAAATGTATATAGAATTATGGTGTATGTAGTTCCAGTTAGTGTTGCCGCCCGTCTGGGCCGGTTCCAAATAAACCGCGAACCAGACCGTTAATGGACGCACCGATCCGAACCACAATTAAACGGTCTCATTGGTTCGGTTTATATTAAGGACTGGTTCCAAACCGGGCTGGACCGCAGATCAAAGCCTAATTAGGCAATTTCGCGTCACTGACTTATTTCTGTTACTTCACCCGTTCTGTCTTTGTCGGTGCGTTCTTGCTGTTCACGTACTTCAAGACCAATGCAATACGAACTCTGGAGTGATGTGATGGCCCAATGTACGTGTATATGGACTACAAATAACATAATAATAGGCTGGCAGTGCTTACTATTTCACAGAAGCTCCATCGATCATCCGCTTACTGCACACGCCTCAACATGAGGTGAGGCAGTTGTTTCCACATACTCCCCAGCAACGCAAGAGTTGGTTAGGAAGATGTCTGGCAGTCGAGATCACCGTAAGTCTTGTCTGACTTCTTCAACTAAGTTAATGTGCTAAAGACCTAGCACGCGCACTCCATGGATCATTTTGCCCCGTTCTCAATTATTTCGATTAACGTGATATTTACAGATGTGTTTGAGCCTAGTGTTGCAATCGCCGTTCAGGTTTACAGGGAGGGAATAGCGGCCCATAGCTGTATAAATTTAGGAACACAGGTGAGCTGTCCTTTGTTTCGTTGTCCTTTCAAATTCCTAACACATCTGACATCCTGATTAGATACCTTCTATGGCATATTCATTACGCAGCAGGCGCAATAATCCCGCATTTGACAATGCCCTTGAATTTATCCTTGATACCACAGATGGAGGTAACCTTCGTAATGAAAGAGGTCGCGGTAGACTTCAAGGAGGAGCTCGGGGACGGCCCAGGGGCAGTGGATGTGGTTGTGTAGCTCCAAGAGAAGATGAAGCAGGTCCAGACATTTGACACATGGACGAAGGGCCGGTTATACCAGGTGGGGTCGTCCACCTGGCCTTGGACGCGGTGGAGAACGTGGCGGTCATACAGGAGCCACAGTATGCACATTTCCTTTATTCGATCCTTCCCCTCTCTTGCTAACCATTCTGGTAGGGTGATACAGTTGCTGAGCCATCGGAGGATGAGCTTCGCGAGGCCAGAGAGCGACAACGTTTGATACGACTTCAACAAAATGAGAAGGAGCGTCAGGCCGATGAGGTTGAACAGTTCTTCTCTCAAACTGCTCCCCATCCATCAACCTCTGCTCTACCCCCTCTCCCACCCCAGACCGCAGAGTCACTGCTTTACCAACCGACTGTTACAGATACCCCGACTCAGACTCCTGCTTGACACCTCGTAACGCCAACCCAAGAGCCTCGTACTCCCTATACAGCTCACTTCCAAGCAAGTTCAATATGACGAACCCCCACATCAATTGTTCGCCATTCTGTGCGGCTTCCAGTACTCATGACAAGGGCCGCACAACCACAGTTTACACGTCAGCCTCATTCTGATGTCTGGTCCTTCTTCAAGACAATTGAGACTGCCAATGGTAAAGTGCATTTATGCAAGCTATGCCTGTAAGTCCGCATTTCTCTTATTTTTAACATCTTCTGATCAGCGTTGCAGGCCCGAGAAATGCCGTTCCTATGCACCAGGCAATGGTACCAGCACATTACGTCGCCACATCCTCAAAAGCCATCCTCATGATTATATACAATTCTGCAAGTGTTAAAATAGGTAAAGCCTGTGTGGTGAGTCACACTCTGAGAGGACAGGAGTGGCAGAGCCTGGAGTCCAAGAGATGAGTAACTGGGGATCTCAGTCTCTGGAACTCCAGTTTATATACAGTGGAGAACAATAGAGAGGAAACAATAGAAAGGGAACAATAGAGTGAGAACAATAGGAGAAGAATAATAAGAGAGAACAATAGAAGAAGAACAATAGCAGAGAACAATAGAGAAGAGATAAAAGGGGAGAACAATAAGAATCTAAATATAGAACAACAAGAAGATGTGATATAAGAATAGACTTTCCATATATGTCCAAACAATAAGAGTGATGACTAAGCACAGGGTCATCCCTATTAGGACATGTCAAGGTCACATTCTAACAGCAAGAGTACTGGGAAGGCTATCAAAGGTTGTCTGGCTGAACAATTGAATGTGACGGGCACCGACTCTACTACAAAGATTGTAATTCCATTTAGCCAACAAGCCTTTTATGCTGCTCTTATCAATTTCATTGTTGCTAATGATATTGTAAGTCCATCTAGATCTACTTTATGATGCTTTCAGTTCACCGTACTTTATTAGTCCATCCGAGTTGTTGAGACACCTGAATTCCAACACTTGCTTCTACTCCTACACAATGATCTTACTATTCCACACTGCACTGCTGTTCGAAACATGATTGTTATGGCATGGAAGCACTATTTCTCAGAAATGCGACTTGAGATGCAGGTGCGTTACAATATATTTCAGTCAGTATATCTGTTCAACAAGTTGTAGGGTGCAGCAGGCAAGGTTTCTTTGACTTTGGATGGCTGGGATGACAAGAGCATGCGTGCGTATATTGGGATAACTGCTCATTACCTTGTCCAGTTGAGGTCCAGTGTCACCGGCACCGTACAGCTTGTACTTCGTGCTAGCCTGATTGGGTTTCTCCCACTCCCAGGCAAGCACCGGGGTCAAGACATTGCGAAAGCACTCTTATTTATCACTGATCGTGCAGAAATTACATCAAAGGTATGCACATTCTTGTATTAATTTAGTTTCAGATACTTATATCACAAATAGGTGATGTTCTTGACAACAGATGGTGCCTCGAACATGTCAGCTGCTGCTCATGATTATGAGAAGCGTCTGGAAGACAGGGGCCTTGAATTTGACAGTTTTGCTCAACATCTTATGTACGTATTGAATGTTGAATTTATTCTGTGGCATTCTGAAGATTATTTTCAGTTGTCTACCACATCGCATTCATGTAGCAGTCTCAGCTATGCTCAAGAAATGCAGCCGCGTGGCTACCGAAGAAGCAGCACTGGACCCTGACTTGGCTATTTCTGGTGCCTCCATATCAGGCCCTGCGACACTATCAGAGGCCTTATCCAAAGATCCAATGGCAAAGCTACAGTATTGTGGAAATGATGTTAGAGTCTCCCAGCTCAAGCGTCATAAGTTCCTCCAAATCATTGAGGCAATTAACGGTGAAAGAGCTAGGAAAGCTGAATTATACATTCTCCACAATGGGTTGTCTCCCCAAGACAAACTTCCCCAGCACCTAATGCCGCTGAAGGATCTCATGTTGTACTGCCATATTGTGAACCGATGGGGAACGGCATTGGCAATGATAGGCCGTGGGACTTATCTCCGAGAAGTGCGTATTCTGTAATATTACGATTAACAATGTCTAATTAGTTTCACTCAGCCTTTGGAAGCTTACTCGAAGATTTTTTTGGCACCGAAGTATCATATATCACCGCTCGAATGGGATGTATTAAGTGATATATATTCAATCTTAGAGGTACTTGTTGTCCATGTATTAATAACTTGTTCATTTGCTCAC
>KN837399.1:4938-20582 GCA_000827215.1 Sphaerobolus stellatus SS14 | reverse complement strand
TGATAAAGAGGCAACCTCTGCTCCCCCTGAAAACACAGTTGCTCGCTCTGGTTTGGAAGCTGAATGGACCGCATATTGCTATGCATCAAATCTCCCTGATATGCGTGTGGATCTGGTCAAATGGTGGCAGGTATGTATTTTATCTGTATTGGTTATCGGTGTCTAACATAGCAGCAGGATCACCAAGACGAGTTTCCACGCCTTTTCCAACTTGCTCTAGATTACCTTCCTGCTCAAGCATCCTCCATGCCTTTGGAGCGTGTTTTTTCAGGTGGAGGTGAAACAGACCGTCGGTGATGTAACCGTATTTCCCCAGCACTTTTCGAACAACTTCAAATGGTCAAATTTATGCTCAAGAAAGATCGGCTGGATTTCAGCAAAAAATGGCATGTTACAGATGAGGACATTGAGATGGATAACCGGTTCCTTGATTGTGGTTTGGTGTTGCCATCGGGAAATGATGATATGCAACTCAACACCATTTTGGAATTTCTTGCCGAAGGTGATAATGATGATGATGAAGGGGCCGAAGGGGACATTCGTGATGGTGAACAACCAGGTGCCGATCAAGAGGACAGTGAATACATCAACATAGATGACATGGATGGATATGATGATGACGAATGGGATGAAATTTAGTAAATAGTTACTTGTATTATCATCTATTAGCTTTCTTTCTCTAAATATTGACCCTAAAATCTCAAGATATGTTACATGAATTTTAGTTTCAATTTCGAAGTTTATTCTCAGGCATAGACCTCATTGATGGTCTACGACACTATTTATATAATTTAAGAACTAATGGGGATCGGTCTAATGGCCGAGACCGGTCTTTAACCGGACAGGACCAATGGAAAATGGTTTGGTTATTAACCGTTGCTATTTTGGACCAGATCGACAGTCTCAGTCCAGTTTGGATCTAAAACCGGACTGCGGCAACACTAGTTCCAGTTCATGACAATATATTAACATCGCATTACCTCTGCTTGATCATTATCGTATTCCATGCAAAGTCTTTACAGATCGATTGTGTATTCCACCGGTCTGATACTCGTAGTAGGGTGTTTGTCTCACTATGGCGCCGCCTTGGCGGATCGATGTCAATGACGCGTTGAGGAGCCTGCAAATTTGCATGTTGTGGTCATTGTGGTCGTCGAGTCCCCTATGAGAGGCCAAGTCCTGTCACGGTTCAACCCAACACTTCTATGCCTCGCCGAGCTCCTCGAGCACCTAGTCTAATCGTCGCTTCAATGGTCCTATACTTGCTTTATTATCTCTTGGACTCTGTGAGATCATCAAGCCTAAATCCCTGGCGGTTTCTGTCTACGATCCTACTGCAGTCAAAGTACAACAGTACAAATACAGCCGCTTATTTAATAATATGGTTAATTTCACCGGATGTAACAAGCACTATGTACGTCAATCTGACTGTACACGACATGAGAAGAACTGCCCAGACATGGAAGAGCAACGACGAAGGAACGAAGCACTTCAACAGCCTGTAGCAAAAAGGGAGAAATCAAAGCGGCATAGGGAGAAATCGAAATCTCCTGAACGTCAAAAGAAGAAGCCCAAGCAGAAGACTGTGAAATCTGGTATAAAACCTGTAAGTCCGTATTTAATGAACACTATATGCGGGACCTTTAAAGATTGTCATTTAGACTGCCGTGAATCACGAATTTATGGAAGTTTCTTCGAAGGAATCCCGTCCTTTGGATGTAGATATGGTGGATACATTTAATGAGCCTTTACCTAGTCCATCACGGCTGCCTGAACCCCTAGGTATGGGACACCGTCAACGACGTCCTACATGGAGACTCCGAGAAGGCCACATGTTTGATTATTGATGTTTGGGTAAACTCGAAATAAGGTTCGCACGTGACTTAAGATGTTGTTTGCATCTCACGTGAGTGCATGTATTTTAAGCATTTGTGCAGAGCTGACATGTTCATCACCCGCATATCCCTGTATATCCCCTTCTCTCCTTCTATCTGTCAAAATAGTCAACCTCTACCAATGGGAACCTGTCGCTCTTTTTCCCCTGCGTCTACCAAGTCGATGTCTAGTTGTAAACCATCCGAAAAGAGCAAAGTGAAGTCTAAATCAAGTTCAAGAAGCACGTTGAGCAATCTCGCCGCACCAGCAAGGAGCTCTGCATGTCAAAGAAGTCTACCTCTGGCCAGTCAAAGACCCTAATAACCCGAACCCACCGTGAGTATTGGGAAACTCCGTTGATAGCTATTCACTCACTGTGGCCAACGTTACAGTAATCCTGAGTTCGTCCAGCACTATAAGGACCTTGTAGACATCTATCCCTGGCTCGAGAAGGTCATCAAACATCATGGTGCCAGTGATGTAGCCCATGCAGTATGTTCCATCATATTCTTATATCCTTCCTTTTGATTTATTATCAATTGCCAGATGGAAACAGCCCAACTCAATGCCCGAGGTGAAGACCTCAAGCTTCTCAAGAACAGTCTCCACCTTATATGGGACTTTAATTCATCCTTAAAGGGATGCAAGTCAACACGTGGCTTCAATAACAACCAGACAGCTGCACTGCTGTTCCCTGCTTCACAATATGATGATTGGGTTACAAATCCCCAGTAAGTTTAGCAGTTTTCGAAGCTGGAATCCTTTTAATATATCCTGGCACAGGTCTCAGGAAGATCTCCGCAAGGGTAATGAGGTTGTATATCCGACGGATTACCCCATTTTTCTATACAAAGGCGAATTCTTCAGTAAATTTGATGTCTTCGATGGATTTCTGCAAAATGAGATGCTTGTTAAAGTAAGTTTTTAACTATTTTGCTATGATCTCGGGCTTATTTTTTACACAGACAGCGAGGGTGATACTCGCAGGGCCAAGCTCTGTCGATGGTCACGGTGGATCACAGCATGCGACCAAGCAGGCAAATGCGAAGCTTAATGAGATGAAACATATGATAATCCCATGTATTGCATATATTTCAGTATTGGTATGTATCTCTTTAAATACTGCTCAGCTATTACTTACTCATAAGTATCAGTTATACTTTGCTCTCTCTTCCCAACCGACCTTCTCATCAGGTGGCGGGGCAGGAAAATTCGATTTCAACAAATTTTACAGATCTATCGTTGACCTTCTCAAAAATCCGCTGATGGAAAAGAAGAAAACAGAGCTTCTGAAATGGTGGGACAAGCTAGTATAATCATTTCTCTTTCTACGGCTGTGATTGATAGACTATTAGAAGGGACTTGTTCAATGATGGGATGAACAATGAAAAAATCCACGAAAATTAATACATCATTATTATAGTATAATTATAAACTTCCGATATCGCATCCAAATGGAGCTCCCTACGCCCCATGTATCTCATCCATCCATGTAGGTGTAGCAGCGGAAGTATTTCTATAATCACATATTTTTGTGAAAAGGTTGATTTTCCAGTATAGAGGAAGGACTCGGACAGTGCATGTCATCGGTGTGATCGCCCATATCTTCAATTATGCTGACACCAATCCTGTCAGCGACATGGTGGAAAGTGTGGAATGTTGACGTCCATCGACTGAGTGATTGACTTTGAGGTCGTTGTAAAGTACCACGGCTGGACAATTGCAAGAAAAATCGACAAATAAGAATGACGGAAGTCCTAAAAGGCGGTCAGAATAAACATTCGTTTCCAATAAGGAGAGACCAACGCTTCCTCAAGAGGTAACGCGACGCTGTTTAGGGTGTTCTATGTTACTATTAGTATACTAATATTTTTTATAGACGGAGATTATTCACTTCTAGGGTCTGTGGCAGGGTATTTACCCTCGGTATTAGTACTGGTGAGGAAAGAAGAGTAGTATCGGAGATGCATACCTGTGAAGTAACAATAATAATAATGACCCATATGAAGATGATACTAATGATAAGATTCTTTAGCGCCTCTCTCGGAAAAATATTAGAATTGTCAGTAACCTAAATCGAATTATCCCTGTATAGTTGTCAGGACATATTTCTGATCATAAAACAATTTTCGCTTACCTTGATAAATCAAAAGACCAATCAAAGACATCTGTCGCCGAATATCTTTATGGTAAAGTCTCCAGGTATGCCCAAGAGTGAGAATTATAACGCCTATTTCGAACAATAGCAGCAAACTTGCATTAAGGACAACCAACCAGACTAGACAGATCATTTATTCATTTTTTCAGAAGAAGTATTTAGAGAACTAACCTCTAATGCATGATAATGAAGTTTTTTATAACTCAAAAGTTATTATAAACTATTTCACTTACGGTGGATTTCGTGGAAGAAAGGAAGGGACTATGCATGTTTGAAATGGAATCATGACCTGAAACCTAGTTTGGTTCGAGACAAGGTATATCAAGGGAATTTCTCTTACCACCCCACTACTTTCAAGCAACAGGAATACCGTGCCTAGAGCTGCAATTCCGAGAAAGTTCCTATACCCAACTGCATATGTCCTTGCTAGTACTAAACCTGTCCACGATTCATTGCTTAGTGTTCTGATTATCCAATTGGAGGAGAACCTTGCTTACCGTCGATGCCAATGGCTCCGAAAGTAGCAAATATAGACATGGTGTATCCTAAACCACTGCAGGTGCTTATTGGACTTATTCCTTTACTCCAAGCAAACCCAAATATTAGTCCAAGAAGGATGCCATATCGTCCCATCAAATATAATGCCGGGGATATTCGAATTCTTCGCATCCATACGAATTCAATTTCTTCTGAGAGAGTGAGCAAAGTGTCATAGGCTAAAAGGGCTAAATACAGAAGAGAATGGAGATAATAAGTCATTGATCAGTCCTTGATAACAATCTTCTTACCTGCTGCAGAGATAAACATATACTGATTGAGTCGCCTAAAAGTCAAATATTTAAAGACTCAAGATAGACCCATTAAATATATAGAAACAAACGTACTTATTTGCGGCATCCGAAGCGTCAGTATTGGCCATTGCTAGGTCGACGTTGTGGCTACTAAAGGTGTTGTTTAGAATTATGCGGCCGCCTGAGTAAGAGGGATGCCAGCGCAGGATTGAAGGGGGACCATACAAAGCCTTGTGCTTATAAGTAGGAGCGCCTAAGATTAGCATAGGTAAGTCTTATTTTATATACACGTGGAATTGAGATCAGTCGCATACCTGTTTCGATCCAAGAATTTGGAAGATCTAGTGATAATGGTATGTAATGTCGCCAATTGCAAGCAAGTTGGCAACATTGTAGTAAGCTTTTTGAATGACGAAGCATGGCTGTTCAACTTTCCAAGCTTAACTTTAGTTATTTAATAACGAAAAGATCTCTTAAGTGGCACATCCTACGATACGCCAACGCGCAGTATCAGTGTGTCGAATCTTCGTTGCGATGCGTTATGGTGCTGGCCCTGGTGTATTTGTGCACTGGAAGCGGAAAGCTGTACAGACAGCCATATGGTCGATCCGTTTTGGAGAACAGATAATCAATGAGAAGATCAGAGATTAATTACAGAAAAATAACGAATGTCATAAGTAGAAGCAATCGAGGTAGTCCAGTGGCAGTTCGAAGTCCGATGGAGCATGATTCACCCCGGCGTGGGAACTTCGTCGGTATTGCGACTGTGCTTCCTGCTACAGGTAAGAGGCCTAGGGTTTTAAAAGGGTTAAGATCCGAGCCGGATTTTGAATAGGATCGAAATATGAGCTGTGTTGTGAGGCCTATGTTGTATTCTAAGAGAAGATCTCACACTGTGATTGGATAGATATCTGGATGATCAACTATCGCCAAATTACTGTCCAACTCGGACGTTACCTTGCCACCTTAAGCAGAGCAACCACCAATGAATTCGAAATGAAGCCTAGTTATTAATCTTAAGAGAGTTATGAAACATTGATACCCTTGTTCCAGTGCAACAATCAACGTAAATTGAAGCACCGGCCGCATCTCAGGCTCAGCTTCTACTCGAAAGCGGGCAAACAACAAGGTAAGTTAAAATCGTTTTGCATTTTTGATTCTTTAGTGTTCTGAATCCATGTAGATCTTAATATTTAATACGGACTCGAATCATATTGTGACTTACCAGAGTCACCAAGTAATCTTAGACCCCCATGATTCCTTTAGGGCATGATAGCTTCATTCAAATAGTAAAAATCGATATTTAATGAGCCTGATAAATTTCAGTATTAAAATACCATAGTAATTATCCAAAACTTGGGAATAGAAATCGACTCTATCTATTAGACGAGAGCATCGAGCAACGATTGCATATCAAGAAGGACTTAGTTGGGAGTAAGGTATTCGCTTATAATAGAGTTGACTGGAGGACTTCGTTTCTTCAATACCTCAATTGTTTCCTTCTGAAAATAAAACCGTCAGCGCTTAAAACACAACACGTACAGTAAATAAAACTGACCCATAATTTATCCTGCATAATTTGTCCTTGTTCTCCCAGAACCCAATCATTCTCTTCGTCGACCCTACAGCTATCCAAATATCGACCGTGTACGACATCGTTCTCTCCACCAAGAGCTCCCCAGATAACAGCACGACTTCCCATTTCCGCAGTGCGTGCAAGCATGGCGTAAAATATGTTGACAATGAATTTGATTGGCCCTTTAATCTCTCGGATTAATTCCGATTGGCACACGCCTGGGTGGACGCTAGTGACAGTTACGGGACTGGGAGACGGGAGGTGAGCGACTAGAGCGCGGACGAGGAATACATTTAGCACTGCGATTGGGGTGAGTAATTATCCCAGTTCAACAACGAGTTAAATGTAAATTTACATTTTGAGAGGTAATAACGACTATCCATAGGTCTAAGATGCTTATAATAAATAAGAATAATGGGAGCAGCAACGAGAGGGAATACTCACGAAGATTTCTTAGTATAGTCAGGATCGCTCAACTTCTCAGAAATATTGTCCGCTGTATAGTCTTTAAACGGTACAGCGAGATGATGTGCGGTACTGGAGACGAAAACTAAACGCGGTGTTTGTCCAGCTTGAGGAGTCTTCATTTGAGCTGGAAGCAGGAGGATCGCCAGAAGTGCGGTCGATAAGTGGTTGATTTGTACACTAAACCAAAATATCAGATATAAATAATATATAATTAAATATACTCTCTCTTGCGTACCTCTGCTCCCAACCATCATCAGTCCTTTTAAACTCGAAAGTCGAGATTGCAGCGTTAGCGACTAGTAAATCTAGACGACCGCCGCCTTCAGCTTCAAACTTTACAGCGAAGGCGTTGACCGAAGCAAAGCTGCTTAGATCCAGGTGCCATATAACCATTTCCTCCCCAATTCCACTGTCCTTTTGAATTTCTATAACGAATTATAGCTCATGAGTATGAATATTCTTTCATATAGTGAGATGCCAGCTATAGGTGACCTCGAAAAGCGAGTAATGGTTAGGTAACTCAAGGCTCCAAGTAGCGCCCTGTATCCGTTGGCACCAACAGTCTAATTCCCTCAAAGAAGTACTCACCGGCAGCGGCTCGTTCTGCCTTATCCATATTCCGACAAGCTAATATGAGTTTACTAGGCTTCATTCTCGCGAAATGCTTTGCGATTTCGAATCCCAAACCGGTATTAGCACCAGTCACTATGACGGTCTTGCCTAAGGAAATCAACGTCCAAGTCAGACTATACGGTTCGTTCGGTTTGATGTGAGTACCTACCTGTGAGATCTGTAGTCACTAACGGCAAATTTTTAAACTGATCTTTAATGAACCTTAGAACAGAAGGCTTGACCATGGTAGATTTGCTGGGTTTGGTTGCGAGACAACTTGGGGGAAACTGGCAAGGGTGGGAATTAGCATGTCGAAACCACATACAGTATTTATATTCTTATCAGGTGATTGGACGCTGAAGTTGTAACTTTAAGTTCCATATTCGTATTCTCAGTCACATGCTACTCTATCAACGCGTAAATCTGAAAGGAAAAGGCTTCATGGCCTCGGCCATCCAAAGGTGCTCCAGACCGGCTGTTGCCGTGACCTAGGTTCGCAGGACGACAACGGATCGGCAAGCAGCAACGCCGGCATTTTCCTTTTACGAATTTTCCTGTCTTCGTCCAGTAAAGAGCTCTTCCTTTACCTCATAATGTAAAGAAAACAGCACGGGAACTTCGCAAGATATCAGACTCTTTGTATGTTTAGAAATGGTAATAGAGCAGTAATATGATATATATACTATAGATATGACATGCGGAATGCTACATCCAAAGGCTGAGCCTGCTCCGCTCCACAACGAAGAAATCACACTCATTCCCAGCTCGACCTTGGCGTTCCTGATGATAAAGAGTTAGTACTAATCGAAAATAAATAATAGAGAATGATATGAGAAGGATCAGATAGGAGCGAAAGACGTTTGAAAGATATATAGTTGTCAACACGATGATTCAGTGTGAACTATGCAATGGGTATCATCCGGAGAGGAGAAAAAAATGCTCATAATCGTAACAAGACACTCACATTATTCGCCCTTTACAACCAGCGTACAAGGTAATCTTGAGGAAGGTAAAGAGCGGAGAAAGAAATAGCGCAAATTTTAGAGGACTCGGCGCGTTTAAAGCCTGTGGAGTCGGATTCAAGCGGAGATTGAACGTGGATGATAGCTCCGAAACCTTATTGGTATATTGGTAAGCAACTAGAGGAATTTTCAAACTCCGTATCTTCGTCCTCAAGCCACCACACCACCGTCCTCAGCGACCTCGACCGCGTCGCTTCGTCAAGTCTTCGTCAAATTCAATATGGGAAAAGGTCCGTATGTTGTTCATCGAGTATATTGCGAAGTTCTAACATGAAATTATTCTTCAGGTATGTTGTGATGTTGATATGATCCCGCACCCGAAAATTGACCACGATATCGCTATCCAGTCCACGGATCGCTCGCTCGTGCGGGTAAAGTCAAGTCTCAGACCCCTAAGGTCGACAAGCAGGAGAAGAAGAAGACTCCTAAGGGACGTGCCAACAAGAGGCTCCTCTATAACCGTCGGTATGTACTAGGCTGCTCTGCTGTCGTTCTTATGTCTTACCTTATACTCTTCTAGTTTCGTCAACGTCACGACATTGCAGGCTGGTGGCAAGCGGAGGATGTGAGTTATCCTTTCATTATTAGCATTATTATCCCCTCTCCGGATGATACCCATTGCATAGTTCACACTGAACCATCGTGTTGACAACTATATATCTTTCAAACGTCTTTCGCTCCTATCTGATCCTTCTCACATTCTTCTTCGTCCTTTCTTCTCGATTAATACTGACTGACTCCTTATTCAGGAATGCCAACCCGGAGAAATAGAGAGGGAATCGTCCGTTACTGTAGCCGGTGGGAGGACAGCCACCTCAAAACTCTTATGGGATATATCCTTCCGCATGCCGTCTCATTATGTATCACACCTTCGCATGTTGCATGCTATACTATCGATGTCTTATGCCAGCATTTTCTCTCCGAGCAATTTATAATTTGCAACCATTCATCCCAGTTTGTAAGCTACACCACGGCGCTTTAACGGCTTTCATCCAATGCGAGATTTCAAAGGTTTTCAACTGTGCTCATACTGCGTTTATTACTACAATGAGTCAACAATGAGTCTGACAGATATTATCTAATTGATTGTAGTCGACTCCTGGCAATCTGCTTTGATCATATCGGCATACTTCTCCGCAACTGCTATGGCTGTGACTTGTAAGTGCGTGGCCAGAATGCTAGGGAATATACTAGCATCGGCAATTCTGAGCCTATTTACGCCGTGGACTTTCAATTCATCGTCCACCACTCCTGGAATAGTATCATCTTCGAGCGCCATACGACAACTCGCCGTATAATGATAGATCGACTGTCCCCATGCATCTATAAAAGTGTTAAGATCAACGGATCCAAGCTCTTCGGAACGAGATAGTCTTTGATGGGATATCCTTAATTGGCCATCTCTTTAATCCGTAAGCCTAAGCGAATACCAGCGTGAGCCGCAGCTCGATCTGCTCTGCTTCTTCTCCTAACAGGTTGAAATTGCAGGCGGGCGGATCTCGTAGATCTGTAGACTTGAGGCGGATTGTACCTGGCGCCTTAGGGCGCATTACAATCACCCATAATCCAAAGTCTCCATGCGGCGAACTTTCTTCTTCAGCGTGGCTAACAGCAATCTAAAATTTCAACGTCGGTAATTTGATTATCCATAATGGAGATCGCTGTCGGCTTACGGTCATAATCTCAATATCAGGTATATGTGCCGGATCAGCCAGTCCTGTTTGCTCTCATTATTCTTCGTGTTTCGTGAGTCTTCGGCCAAAGCCTCACTCTGCGCGAACAGAAAGCTCGTGTACAGGAGAAAGAAGCATTCCCTTTTCTGCTATCAAGTACTTTAGGAATTCTCGAAGAGCGACTAGAGGCTGTTTCTTCAAGGCAATGATAGAATGGTTCAGAGGTACGTGGAAGGAAAGTGGAATTGCTAGATGGTCTTGCTGTACTGATCATCAACGAGGATTATAGATGTTGGACTAGGTCAGACGTACCATGATGGTTCCGACACCAGAAAAGTCCTTTATGACTTCGATTTTCATCGCAGATAGCTGTTCCTTCGGACCCAATCCACTGATAAATAACAAAATACCAGCGTACGATTAATTTATGTAGACCAGAGACATACCTCAGCATTAAAACTTGGGGTGTACCTATTGCGCCAGAGCAAATTATAACCTCTCGATCGGCAATAACTTCAAGAGAATATGTTCTATCTGAGGTGGCCTCGATTCTGACCCCCGTTGCCATCGGTTGAGAATCTGCTAGCGAGAAATTTATCCGATTAACAGAAGCCCTAGTACATATATGAAGGTTCTTCTTCCGGGATTCTACCAGATCAGCTGGTAAGAAGGCGGCGAAGACATCGTATCTATGACCGTTGTTGTCGATATTGTAGTGCAATTTGGCCATTCCTATGAAAGGTTCGTTCGGCGAATTTAGTTCCGATATTAATGGAAAATCAAGTTTCTTGGCAGCTCGAATGGCACTAGAGTTTTCTATCATTTGTCGAAGAATATATATAGAGAGAGCGCTCACCTGTCTGCACTAGGGAAATGTACTTTCGAATGTGATCTATTGCACCATTCCCCTGTTATGATTTAGTATAATGCAAATTATCACGATTAAAGATACTCAACGGAAACATTATGTATACTATTACTTTTACGTTCATCCAACGCTCGTTCAGATTTGAGAAAACACGAGTGTAAATCATCATAACTCCATCCTTTTCGTCCTTGAGCATGCCATTCGTTGAACTGACCTGAAATCCCCCTGGTATATATCATCCCATCTATTCTGGATGATCCTCCCATAGCGCTTCCCACTATCACCTCCATTTCCTTGTTTTCGGCGTGTTTTTGAGGAGCGCTCGCAAATTTAAGGTTTCTGGACTCATCTCCCTGGGAGGCGGCGGATAGCAACGGTACTTGTGAAGCCCACGTCAAGGATGGTTGATCTCTCTCGACTACGAGCACGGTGCAGTCTTTGGTCTCGCTGAGACGGTTGGCCAGGATATATCCTGCTCTTCCTCCGCCTGTCCAACAAAAGCGTAGCAATTAGAAATTTCAATTGATTACTAGGAGCGGAAACTTGAAAGGGCTTGTTTACAATAACACTACCACAGGATTTCCTAACGTCCTCCAGTCTGACTGTAGGAAAACACATTGATGGTTTCAAGGAGAAGGGTTAAAGAGTGTGTCCATCGGCCATCTCTGGCAATGGTCCTGACCGCGATTTTGGCGAAACGAGAATTTGGCTCCTATTATATCAACCAGTGGACATTGGCTAAGTCCTTCGGCTATCGTTACTTTAAACTAGGCGCGGCGTACCTTGACAGAGTCCCCGAGTCCCGACTTTGATGGAATGGCAAGTCTCACTTATCCAGGTGGTGATGGTGGTGGTGGTGTATTTGTCTGACTAGGTCCTAAAAATGGAAACGCCGGGGGCTGTACGTACACTCTATGACTAAGAAGTTATTGTCACTTGTGGTGCGCTGCATTACAGGCATGACACGGCCAAGGTCGGGATGATGTCAAGCTGCGATGTCGAGCTACAATGCACCGTCAACACGGTCCCTTCCAAAGAGTCCGTATAACACCCTGCCTCCTTTCCGATTGCACTCTCACGTAACGACCATCACGCACCTCCACCTTCGGCCCATCCCATCGGGAGCCGCAGTGGTACAGTTTCAACGATTTTGAACACCCGATGCACATACTGACCCAGGAGAGGCAACAGGGAGGACCGTGATAACCACTCAGTGATTAACGAGAGGTGGTCAGACGGGGGACGCGGGGGGATTGAGTACGTAGGGTCTCGTAGAAGGCTGCGCGGAGGGAGAGGGGCCGCGGTCTCGAGGTCAGCGGGCGGACTAGCCGGATCTTCAAGCAACTGGGTATAGTAGAGGACATAGTAGAAAGAGACGTAGTGGAGCGTAGGTTCCAGTACTTCAAGTCATAGTTTCTATTTGCAAGCTTGGTTCCGCTTTCATCTATGCAAGAGTCACTACTGGCCGTGGATCGCAGCCACGCAGTTCAAGTGTCCGTTTTTCGCAGTCGCGTGAGGATAAAGTTTGACTTTGTATGCAGAGTCAACGCCACGCGTTCTTTCCACGTACTATGGCCACAACAAGTGTGATGGAGCTTGCAGGACGACATGCCCTCCATAGAACTCTGCGTGTATCATCGGCGAGGATATAAAATTATGTTTCCTTTGGATAACGTTACTCAGGCGTAATTTCCAGTTGCTCTGTACCTTGACTACGCTATTGTTAATTTCTATCGTGACCGGTTTGACAACGGGGCAACAAGGAACTAATCTGCCAAATATGGTACGTTATTCTCTATTGATATCACTAGCATTTGTTTTGGTCTAGTAATTCCATACATTAGCAAAGATCCATCTGTTCAAAGATATAACTACACTCTCCTGATTAGATGTGCCCTCTCTTTTCCCAATAAGCTCCGCAAGATCGCAAAACGGTAAGATTCAAAATACTGGTTAGAGGATCAAATCGCTAACTGACTACCAATCTAATACACGCTACTAAGGTCCAAGCCTGATGTATTGACTGAGAAGAAACAGTCGAAAGCTATCTGGGCAGTGACACATCTGGGACTGGCAATCTCGTTAGTTGGCGGGGTTCGAGTGAGTTTATTGAAAACTTCTGTAGCTTCTGGTATTTGAGGCTAATTGCTCGGTAGACTACTTATGGGAATCCCAGCAATTGCCTGTCTCTGAATATCTCCTGTGCATTACTGTCTGTCTATGAATCTTGAATAGGTTTATGTAACCCTGGAAGGAACTGAAGGTGCTAGGCGGGTAATGATTTGGGGCTTGCCCGAGGACGAGGAACAGGACTCAGAGCCTACCAGTGAGAGCACTCAATAATCTGATATCAGCCTTATCGCTTTTAGACTAGGCTGATGAAAGGTATATGGACATAATTTCCTTTCAAATAGATGAAAAATCGATGACATAGAATAAAGCCAAAACGAAGAACGACGCAATCAACAAGTCCGGACCTCAATATTGTAATCCGTATCCTACTGAAGGAAAAACAAGGCATGAGTGGACAACCATCAATGTCAGTAATTTTAGTTGTGGAGAGATTGACAATCGGTGAAAACCCTGACACAGGAAGGATGTAACAATTACTTAATTTAGAATAAGAAGACTCAGGCGACGTCGTCGTCGAGTCCCCAAATGTATAAACTATAGTTTCCTCATCCTGGCAGAATATTATTTTAACTTTCAAAGATCGACACGCAGGAGTCCTAACAAAGCATATATATTTCTGTAAACAGTTGTGAAGCTACACATTATTCCTATTTGATTTTCACTGGGGTCTAGGGTAGAAGTTATTCCATATCCTTTCGCATGGCCCATCGCTGGCGTCGCCTGCAACAGCTTCGACAACATTATCATATTCGAGATTGCCGTTATATGCCAGCTTTGCCAATCCAGTCTCGCTCGTGGGGGAGTATTGATCCCAGTTGGGCGCAGGAGAGGTGAACGGATCCTTGACAAAGTTACCCCAGATTTGCTGTAATGTCTTCGAAAGTTCCTCCTTTCCAGCATTGGGCTTCTTGTATGTCCCAAATACAATTGGAACTATATAAAATGCTGAGTTAAGATGTATATCAAGGATAATATCGATAGAGGATCACCTTCTGAGGAATGCCAGGCTCCAGGTATAGTTTCATTTTCAAAGGCCGCACCTAAAAGTTTATGTTAAAACCTCATTCTGAATCAAGTAGTTAAACGTACCATATTGATAACGGAAGATAGTAACGCCTTTCTGGATAAACTTGTTGGCAGTAAGCCCGCCAGGACTAAAGAAGAGTTATATAAGATAATATAGGGGACTCTGCAGCGCGTATGCTTACCATAAGAATGCTACATCTCGGATTGCTTCTCCAATCACTGCCTTATCGTTCTGCTTCTCTGCATCATAACCATACTCGTTCTTTACCTTTGTAGCGTTAACCAAATATAAGAAGGTCTGTTGAACCCATGTCGTAACATCATTCGCGTTACCGACAAATAGTGAACCGTCATCTTGATTGGCGCCAATGATGAGTGGAACTTGAACAGTTTCACCATTGGTGATGCGTGTAAGCGGCTGCCTGAAAGTCGTATCGCTGTAATATCCTTTATTACAAGATACAACATGGAATGCGAAACAGACTTACCTATCATACACAGGTCCAAAGGCTGGAGAACCTTCTAGATTCATAAAGTCTGATATTTGTTTGGCAGTCTTCCCCTTGAGGCATGCCAAAACGGGCGGAGGAGCTCTTACATTACATCCCATTGCATTGCGGAGCTTGATGAAACCGTTCTGTGCTGGAGGTGGGACCATGGCAGACACTGCAGCACCGGACTGCAAGATTCCCGCTCGGAAAAGGTCTTTGCCCTTACTCCTTTGAAGAAGCCAAGCAACAGCCATGGAACCAGCACTCTCGCCCTTTATACATCGATAAATACAACGTATATGGGAGGAATAAAACAGGAACTGACATTGATAGTGACTCTCGTCGGGTCTCCACCGAAGTTCGCAATATTGTCCTGAACCCACTTGAGTGCGAGGTCCTGGTCGAGGAAACCCACGTTTTTGTCTGAAATACCATCATTGCTATTTGGGCCAGCAAACCCAAAGACATTGGTTCGATAATTGAAGGTAACAACAACTATGTCTTGGCTTTTTGCCAAAGTGGTCTGCGGCAAAAGCGACGGGTATGAACACAAATAAGAGCCAAAAGAGATTTATGGAAACGTACACCATCATATCCAGGAATAGAGGCAGTTCCGAAAGCAAAAGCCCCGCCATATACTATTGTGACACACTAAGTCTGTGTACGCGGAAAATGTGACGAGAGCACTTACTCCAGACCAGGACAGGTTTCAGGGTTTCCGAATCCGTTTGAGGAGCCCAGACATTCCTATATTTTACATTAGCAATGAAAAGTTATTAATGACGAGGGATATTTACAAAAAGAGACAATCCTCATCTTCCGACGGCGGGGGTGGGTTGTTAAATAATTGCCTCATGGCCTCGCTGGCAAATTGTTGATGGCATGAAGCTTGATACTCAGTCGCGGGGAAAGTGTCATCTGAAGTAAATGCCTGCGGTGCGGTCCATCGAA
>KN837398.1:50621-64946 GCA_000827215.1 Sphaerobolus stellatus SS14 | reverse complement strand
TGACCACTTCCTCATCTCATCCTTGCCTTCTCTGCCTTCCAGCAAGTGAGTACCCTGTCTGCTCATGCATGACCACTTCCTCATCTCATCCTTGCCTTCTCTGCCTTCCAGGAAGTGAGTACCCTGTCTACGCATGTATGACCACTTCCTCATCTCATCCTTACCTTCTCTGCCTTCAAGCGAGTGAGTACCCTGTCTGCTTGTGCATGACCACTTCCTCATTTTATCTTTGTCTCCTCGGCATTTCAGGAAGTGAGTACCCTGTCTCCTCATGTATAACCATTTCCTCATGTCATCCTTGCCTTCTCTGCCTTCCAGCGAGTGAGTTCCCTGTCTGCTCATGCATGACCACTTCCTCATGTCATCCTTGCCTTCTCTGCCTTCAAGGAGGTGAGTATCCTTTCTGCTCATGCATGACCACTTCCTCATCTCATCCTTGCCTTCACTGCCTTCCAGCGAGTGAGTACCCTGTCAACTCATGTATGACCACTTCCTCATCTCATCCTTGCCTTTTCTGCCTTCCAGCTTGTGAGTACCCTGTCTGCTGACACATGACCACTTCCTCATCTAGTCCTTGCCTCCTCTGCATTCCAGGAAGTGAGTACCCTGTCTGCTCATGCATGACCACTCCCTCATCTTATCCTTGCCTTCATTGTTTTCCAGCAAGTGAGTACCCTATCTGCTCATGCATGACCACTTCCTCATCTTATCCTTGTCTTCTCTGCCTTCCAGCGAGTGAGTGCCCTGTCTGCACATGCATGACCACTTCCTCATCTCATCCTTGCCTTCTCTACCTCCTCTCCTCTCCAGGAAGTGAGTATCCTGTCTGCTCATGTGTGCCCACTTCCTCATCTCATCCTTGCTTTCTCTTCCTTTCAGGAAGTGAGTTCCCTGTCTGCTCATGCAGGACCACTTTCTCATCTTATCCTTGCCTTCTCTGCCTGCCAGTATGCAAGTAGCCTATCTATCTATATTTACTGTTCTTAATTACTCACTATGACACTTGTTTTCAATATGTTTAGAATGTGAGTTCTTTAACCATTGAGTTCATATTTATCCAACATTTCCTTGATCACTTAGTGGGTATGTCTCACAGTATTTGCTGTAATTAATAAATTTGGTAAATATCTCTTGAATTCTAGCCAGTAAGTTTTCACTTTCTTAGCACTATTTCCATGACAAAATATGTTATCTCAGAGTGTCTGTAGCTGGATAAAAGATCAAGTGCTCTTATATTCATCAGATTCCTGATTGCAAAGGGAGGAATCAGTCTTTATACCATCTCCCAAAATTAGAATTAAATATTTCTTAGGTAGAATGAACTTTCCAAAGCTAGCTATAATCTGGAGAACAGTAGGAGCAAGATAAAGTTCAATGTGGAGCCTGTATTTTTGTATGATTGTGCATTTTAATATACTCAGGCTGGATTTTGGGAGAAAAATAAAAGGTGTGCTATTTGGAGTGGATGTGTATAATAAAGAGTGTTTGAATTACTATTCCTTAGGAGGAACAACAACAGGTTACTGTCTCTTTGATGTGGCCTCAGTTTCATTGACTAGAGTATACAGTATTTATTAAGTTAAAAAACCCAGCATATTAGGTGAACTTACTGGAATTACCTGTGATTGTTGTCCCATTACCACAGTTGACTCAATTCATTCAATGTTAGTTACCAGATAGATATAAAAAATATATTAATTGTGATCAAGTTGAAGTTTTGCCAAACTCCATCATGACAGATTATGCATCTCAAGGTAGGACATGAGCTTTCAATGTTACTTATGGTAGTGGACCAGCACTTTTGTGTGGCATGTCTGATTATCCATTTTTTCATTTTTTATTTATTAAGTTTAAATTCTTTCACTCCAGATAATTTTTTTACAATTTGAACATCATGTACTTATTGTAACAGTGTTTACTAAAGCAAAAGAAGAAAGTGGAAAATACAGGAGTTGAGTTCACAGCTTTCTCGTATGGCACGGGATTATCTGGCCATACAGGGCTCTGCTGTTGCGTCGGAGCGTACATTTTCAAGTGCTGGTATTACTGGCACTGACCGACGCAACCGTCTGCTGCCAGAGACCTTCGAGGCCCTGCAGATTCTTAAGTCTGGGTATAAGAATGGGTTTATTTCTGCTGAAACTGATACGGCGAACTCTATTAAGTTCTGGCAAGCAGAAGAAGACTTGGAACCTTTATAGAATATTTGTATACCAGCTAGTTAAATTGTTATTATATACTTAATGTGTTTCACTGGATACTGAACAGGTTTGAACTGAACTGAACATTGGACCGAACCACCAGAACACGTTCAATGCAGTTTAGCTTATGTAATCAGAACCGAACCGAACTAAACTAACAGTTCAGTTCACGGTTCGAAAAAAATGGTAAAAAACCGGACTGAACTGGACTTCGGCCACACTAAGACGAGGTCTAGAAACCACACGTTTCAGTTGCGCGACAGGAGATCCACTTATGTCCTGATTTCCTAAGGGGACGCCATGAGTAGAATCTGTGAAATTATACTGCCCAACGCAGGTTGGCGTAGTGACAGGAAGCAAATGGCGTAAGAAACCGTCTATGTTGCTTCCAACTCCGATCGGAGTGACATCATTGAGCCGTTCTGTGTCCCCAATCGCACCGTTCATCAGGAAAGTTGACACAGAATCCGGTTTAGCGCCCGTGCTAGGAGTGATAGGCGGTGGTATGTAGGGCTATGTAGTCTATATACCGGCTCCTAGTGACTCCGTAATTACCTATCCTACCTAGTGCTACCTAGCACTATGGAAGTTTGACGCGCGTGGCACGCTTTGCTGATGAACTTGCGTTACTACTATACATTAAATTCAGCTACGTCGAATAAAGAGTTGAATTATTCGGTAACAAAGGTTTGCAGAACATAATATAAACTATACTACTGGACTAGAGAGGAGCGAAAGAGGGAAAAGAGGAAGTTGGTTGTGCGAAGCGGAAACCTTTGATAGCTCATGAACCTCCGCTACCGGTTATAGCTGTGCTTAACTATTCGCGGAACTGTCAACGGGGTGAAGGAAGATCACAGGAAGCGATCTTCCTTCTAGCAGAGAATCTCCGTTCGGAGAGCTTGTTGTCAAGATAAAAATAGTTTAGAAAAAAAGCAATGGGAAAGTAACGTAAACTCGACACTAAGTTAGAGTGAAACGAAGGCTATGAAATATCCGTGGTAGGTGCAATCAGCAACCACGTCCATGGTGAAGAGTGACTAGAGATAGAATTCAGCGTCATAAGCTGAGGACTCATCTTACTCGATAGCCAATCAGGAAGGTGGCTCCCACTCTACTGTCATGGACGTTGAATCTAATGGCGACGAAATTTCGGTACCCGGGGAGTTCTGGAGTCTGGAACTCTTTTGAGTTTTCTGACATCTGCAAACTTTTTCATCTGTCAGACAAGGATACAAATGGGATAATTTGTAAGCCACGGAACGTATATGTCCACTTCTCACAGTGGCTGCACTGACTGACGTTTTTACTGTATACTTGCACTATATTTGTTTTGTATCGCATTGCCTCGTGGAAATGCTAATGTTCTTACACAGCCTGATTGAATTGTCGTATAGACCTTTCAGCACGGATCGAATAGACTCCATGATCTAATATATTACACGAGCTGCAAGACTCCGTTCTTACCCTCTTTCGCATTAGATCGGGTCGACTGAACATCAACGAAGGTCTGCTGTCATGGCATAGCAGAAAGACCTGTTCTTTGCTTCCCATTTCCTGACGCACATCCTGAAAGTTCATAACCGTGCCGCTATGAAGAAGCAAAATCACAAACCATGCAGTGATCTGGAAAAATGGATAGAAAGAGAATGAGACAGTTTTGATACATTGTGAGCTCCAAAGAGTGAAAGTGCTTTCGGCGAAGTTCAAACTTAATTGTGATTGAACATTGTCAGCCAGCAGCCGAGAGATTATCACAAGGTTCAATTATTCAAAGGGGAGTGACCTCTAAATGGAGATATGCATCAGGAAAGTTGACACGGGCAGCTAAATGTCTTTCTAGCTTGTCAACATGCCAGATAGCGCTCCCTAGGGTAGGACTGCTAGGGTTTGCTAAGGGTCAACCCAAACTTTAGCGTTATCACTTCAGTTGTAGAATTATCTACAGGAGAAAGTGTTAATTGTGTCCGGAATAAATGTCACAATTATAATATTGTAATTAGCATAATTCTTTTCGGAGTAGCAAGGAGGCACAGTCGGTGAGTCCTTTCGGCCGAAAAAAAACTTTTACTCCCTCAGTGTTATTCTTTCTGAAGGTAAAAATTCACCAAAGACAGTTTATTCAAATATATCACTAAGAGGTCACATCAAGGGGAAATGTAGCAAGTCATATCTGTCTCAACGAGACCCTGTTGCATTAGCGCCCGCTAGCGCACAACAGGGCTACCAGGGGCTAATTGTCCACAACTGCGATGCACCGGCTTCCTGTTCATCGCCCCATATTAAATCCATAGGAACTTATCGAATGAGGCAATGAATATGTATGACGGCGGATTACCCGGGTTATCCTCTGGCTATCCACGGATACACTTACCTAAGCCAGAGCGATCCCCTTTCGACCAGAACCGCCCTGTACTCCTCCTCATCAAATATCCAGGTATAGAAAATCAAGGAAGCATAATGGTCTCATTTGGACATTCGATAACCAATAGTATACACCAAATAATATGACATTGTATTATTAAATAAGCAAGAGACGCTCCCTTCGCAGTATGTAGCTCCCTGGCCCTCACATATCAAATAGCTAGAATATTAACGGAGCAGGCGACCAGTATGGATGAAGTTGCAAACCCTAGACCGTTTTTGTCTATCTATCCAACGACAGTCTTACCTAACCCTGAGCGGTGCCCCTTCCGGCTGAGTGGTCCATTGCTCCTCATCATTAAATCTACAATTATATAAAATAATGGGCCAATGAAAACCGGAGATAATTCGTTATAAACAAGCGTTTCGACCCATGGCTATCGGAAGCCAACTTTACCTAACCGAAAAATGCTCCTCTTCACACTGTGTAGCTCACTGCTCCTCCTCACATAGGCATTTACCTAGAATAATAAGGAACTCAATGATGATCAAACATATTGGTGGACACTCTAGGTCATTTTCGACAGGCTATCCAACGGAACACTTACCTAAGCATGAACGGTGCCCCTTCCGGCTGAGCAGTCCGGTGCTCCTTGTCATTAAATCTACAATTATCTAAAATCATAGACACAATGAAAGCTGGAGATAATTCGATATACATAAGCTTTTCGACCCATAGCTATCGGATGACACCCTTACTAAACTGAAAAACGCCCCCCTTCTCACTGTAGCTCCCTGTCCCTTCCCGTATTAAGTCCCTAGAATAATAACAAAGTCGATGATGCCCAATCTCGTTGGTAGAAACTCTATGTTATTTTCGTCTGGCTATCCAATGACATGCTTACCTAAGTCTGAGCGGTGCCCTTTCTGGCTGAGCGGTTCTGGGCTTCTCGTCATTAATGTACAGTTATATAAAATAATAGACCCAATGAAAACTGGATATAACTCATTATACACAAGCTTTTTAGCCCATGGGCTGTCGCATGACACCCTTACCTAACTGAAAAATACTCCCCTTCCCACTGTGTAGTTCCCTGTCCCTCCCCCCATATTAAGTCCCTAGAATAATAACCAAGTCGATGATGACCAAACTCGTCGGTGCTCACCCTAAATAATTTTAATCTGGCTATCCATCGGCATGCTTACCTAAGCCTGAGTGGTGTTCCCTCCAGCTGAGTGGTCCTGTGCTCCTCATCATAAAGGATCCAGCTATATAAAAAGAGAGGGGTCATGTAGACTCAAAATGAGGCCGTAATGGCCCGAAATACACACAGAGCGGTTGGAATCTATATTTAGCTAAGCCATATCCCCCACGTCTCCCTGAGTGGTGGTCCAATAATTCGGGTACCCGAATTATTGCATAATATAGATAGAATACATGGCTCAACAGAAAGACCTGACAACAAGTCTCTATACATAAGATCTGTAAACGCCGGTTGTTTCGATCTTAGACAAAGACTCTTGCAGGACATTTCACGCTTGTGGCAGAATCCGAAACAGCTGCCTCTCGATCATGTCAATTTTTCAATGGAGAATTTGGAGCACGTTCTGTGTACCGTGAAGAGAAGTGGAGGGGGATTCCAAATCTATGCCTGTATGGATCTCACGCAGCTGTTCGGTGTCAATACTCAAACAGAGGTAGATGCAGTCAAGCAGACGTATTCCGATATTGTTACTGAGGACTGGATATCGCCGTTCAAACCCGCTTTGTCTGACCATTATATCCCGTCGTAATTGCCTTGTCCTTCAGACCGGTAGGCCTTCTCCCCGTTAAGTACAGATTACGGCGATTGATCTTTGCTTGTGTTCAGAGGGAGTGATTCCTTGATAATAACCCATACTTGATAATAACCCATACTTCGAGACAGACGCCGTCTAATAATCCAACAATTTCTATTAGACACTCCTTCACCACACATACCTAGGAGTTCTTTGCTGATGGGTACTATACTGATGAGTATGACACTCCCAGGCGTTTCTGGATAGCTATCGCAGAGATTAGTACGTGTCTGCTAATATCAGTCTTTTCGATGACCTCAGTCATCGAGTTATGTCCCAATATCTGCAAATGGAATAGAGGGTCGATGAACCACCCAGATAAATTAGAGACCCCCTGCATCTACTACGTATACTTCATTTAATCTACTATAATAGTAAGTCCATTGAAGTCACCGTCTTCCGCGCAGTGTCCCAGTATCGTCTCTTTAAAGTATACCAAATGAATGACGCGAAGTACAAGAATTAAATGAAGCAGCTAGATAAATTAAGAAGTGCAGTAAACTAGCAACTAGGACGCATCCACGGCGATCATACGGAATTCATGTCCTTTCCCTTGATCGTTGGTTTCTTGCATGACTTCACATGTAAGCACATGCTTTCCAGGAGGAGTTTTATCTGATACAACTCCGACGCTGGAAGAAAATAACATGAGTAATTTGTCAATTGGGTAAAGAAAGATAGTCACATTGCAATATTCCTAATAAGCAAAGATCATTATCCCCGCTTCAAAGCCTGGCTTGCCTTGGAAGGGGGAGATACTCACACATTGTCAACATTCCAGTATCCCGACAGCCTCGTTCCGCCCTTCTTATTGCCATCGATCCAGCACCAGACGTCTCCTAATCCAAATGTTTTGCTGCGCAGATAAGTCACCCTGACGCGGTTCATGACTCCTACTTGGACATCGAATTTTGCATATGAACCTGGTTCTGTTGCTCGGAGATAGGGCTTTGCGAGGCGGCCTTGGTATGTCCACATCTCCCTGGAAGTACGTTTTATTAATTTATTAATCATGTTCAAGAAGCAATGATGTAGATTACCCACCATCCTTCTGATTCCATGGGAACAAGGGGATGTTTCTTGGTGCGAGTGGAGAGACAGAACGGTTTGACTCGGCTTGTTATGCTCGTACGATCATATTTCTGTAATAGCCGTAACTGAAGGCCAAGACAACTTTAGTAAAACTTGAAATGCCCCGGAATAGTACCTACTCGGGGGATATCCTCAAGAATATCAGTCCCCGGCAATTTCCCTTCTGAGCTATCGATCCATGGGCGAGGATCATGCTTTTCACGTTCGATCGCACATAGTTGCCGTTGAGTGTAGGATAGTAAGAGATCCGACATAAGTTTATGGCCGTGAACGTTGACCTAGGATCCATGGCTATGGTGATAAGAGGGATGATTCAAATATGGAGGATGGACGTACGTGTCTCCAATCCGGTGTCTCTGGATTTACGCGGCTGAAATAGTGTTCATCTAAGGAGGCATTGTTGTAGATATGCTGAGCGAGCGCGTTGCGGAGACTGATTACGGGGGTATCTGGAAAGGATATTAATCGAATCAAAGCGCAGAGTAAGAACGTTCGTCATACCATAGTATGCTGAGATGGCTACAAGAGGCAGAAATATTAGGAGGGTTATACGACTATCCTGTAAAGACTTACGAGTATGATGGTCGCCGCCCGTGGAGATTTGAGGGAATGCAAGACCGATCGTCTGCATGATCATCAGCGAGATAAACCACCTTTGGAGAATCGATTCACCTGTAAATTGAGAATCGCAGGCTTCTTTGGTAGATCTAATAATCCACGCAATAGCCATTCATATGCCACAGCATTTTCCTCGATGCTAAACGAAATCCGATATTTCAATGTCATATACCAAACTCGTCAGATTGTTAGTCACGTACCGTTGATCATTAATCGCAAGTTCAATGATAATTAAATCCATATCCTCTTCAATATGCTCTCCCCAGCACATACTAAAATATCCAGACCCTGTAGCTGGCACGGCACCGTTGATCAACACCGTCTCCGATCTTGGAAACAGCGCCTTCCACGCCTTGAGGTAACGCGCGGTCCAATTCTCAACTTTATTTTGCTTCAGACCGTGTCCATTCGTGACTGATCCTCCTAGGACGCCGATTTTGATTGGTCTGCCAGCCATAGCTTTCTTAATGACACGACGGAATCTGGCATTTGCGCCTTCGTAGACTCGCGAACGAGCGAGTGTATGGTCACTCCGCACTCAAATGAGCTTACGAATTTGCGAGATAAGGAAATACTCACCCGTATTGCAGACAGAGTAAATCGTGAGGGCCACAGCTATCACAAAACGCCGGCCCTGCGACTTCGGCCTTCGGTCGAGATAGCACCGTCTCCGCCACAGTCTCCGTGTGTGTTACAGTCGCAGGCCCCATAGCATGATGGTGAGGGTGTGGACAATATGCTTCGCCTTCGATGCCGTTGAAGATATTCACCTCTAAATCTTTACGGTCATTATACCACAGGAATAGCGTGCAAATGTTAACCAGAATGAGAAGTGTAACGGCCTGAGGGCCGCGGAAGAGGTATTGTCGTATGCCTGGCATCGTAGGGGGGGAGTCAGGTTAGGAGAGGAGGTGGGCAGAAGGAAGATGAGTGCAAGCTGTGGCATGCTGAAAGTCCAGCTTGTCCAGTACTCGTGCCAGCAGGGTAGTGCCCTGAGGCTGATATTAGCTATTTCTGGCGGTCGGGCAACTCATGTGACCGGCGCTTCTAGGCACTTCTCGCTGATTTACCGCGCTGTCAGCTCAGTTCGCAGCATCGGATCTGGTTCCGTGTCCTTGACAAGAGAATAAATTTCCATTCCATAGCATCCATGGAAGCGTAGAGGTTGCTTCTCTTGCATCCGTAGTTTCAACGAATGAAACATTGCTGATGCATTGTCGTATTGAATAGGTAGTTGAACTTTAATAGAACTCCAGACACTAATATATGCATATATAACAAGCAAATAATCATACCTTTGTTTGCTTCTTCTCGTTCCCAGACTCGGCTTCTGATACGCCATCACTGTCAGGGCTGCATTCTCCTTCCCACCGATTGTTAGGTAACGCGAAGGTGGTCTCCTCGAGTTCGATGATTTCAGTGGATGCGATAGAAGGGGAGAGCACGAAGGTGGATGTATAGTTTCATCTAGAGAGACTTGTGGACCAGAAGCTCTTTGCACCGGCCTGTTGGCGATGCTTGTCACAGGTCTTCTATGTGTACTGCTTGACTGGTGGAAGGTCAACTTTATAGCCAGTATTGCTACACTGATGTTGGCTTGAAGTGGCCATTTTCAGAATAGTGGAAGAGAAACGAAACAAGACGCATCAGTAATGTGATGGCTAGACACTCTCTTTGGGCCATGAGCCTTGAATTCCAATTGTAACTCTGCTTATAACTATACCTAATGACCAACAGAATTATTTCGCAATTTTTAAATAATTTATTTAAAAATTTACAGGGTAAAGGAAATTTATTTAGGTGTCATTCATGGGTGAAGAAATAAACTTACTGCAGAGCCAGCGACGAGCGAGTTAGATGACGTGCGGGAACTTTTTACGTAGGGCGTCTAAATGTTAGAAAGGGGGGGGGAGACGTAGGATTGCTGTCATGATGTAGGTGGACAACTGAGGTCAAGCAGGAGATCAAGCAGCAGTTCATGACAACAGCGTGGGATGAGGTAGGAAGATCTGCTCTATGGCGGTGCTTCATTGCTATTTAATAGACAAGTCTTCCAATTTTCCAAAATGAGTAAGGAAGTAGCTGTCAAATTATGCCGATGTCTTGACTTCCAGCCCTGGTTCTACTGACGATCGTTTTATTTTGATATTAGCTGAGTACTATTTAAACACACGGGTTCAGTCATGCCTTGTATCCTCTCTTTCCTTTCTGAAACCCCTTTTGTCTACGCAGTCAACCAAACTTGGCCGACGATGTTAGGTGCTTCTGTTCAAGAACGTATCAAGGAGGCGAAAGTTCTGTACGTTTAACCTCTTTTTCGAACACTGTTCTTTATCACCATAATCCTTTAGGACTGTCGATAACAACACCATTTCTGCTCTAGGTAACTCATATTACATCGTTTTTTTTTCAGTACTTACAGCAGAAAAGCCTTGATTGTCTGCGATACCATCCTAACCTCTCCATATGAACTCGATCTCATCTAGAAGAAGAAGCTTGGCTTTGGCTCGTTAGCGTATCTCTTGGCACGGTATTCAAATATCATACAAATAGCTTGCACGGTCGTTTTCGATAGGATAGACTGGAAAAGCGGTTCACCAAAGGTTAGTTTATGCTTCGTCCTTACGATCCTCGCACGGAACTGAGACTATCATAGTAAGCGTCCCTTCATTAATTTGTTTCCGTCTTTGTACCCATGGTACTTAAAAAAATTAATCGGCATTGCATCACCAGTGGTGACAGACCTGCGATATGCCAACAGGGTGATATCATCTTCTCAGTATATGTTTCTGCAGTATCTTCTCTGTGTCTCTGTTACATATCCATACCTGGATGACATATGCCAGGGATTGATAGTACACCTCAGGACTGCGGCCTGTAGGTATATACATTGTCAGTAATAATATAGGTATTGATCCTCCACCTGAAAACATATTGAATATAAATAGGTAGTGGCCATGGGTTAGCCTTCATCGCAGTATATACCCCGCTTTGGAGATTAAGGTCCAGGCAGCCGCCCCCGTGGTGTATATCAACCTTAGGCATTAGTGACAGGTAGCCTGCCAGCGAGCATATATCTGCACAGAGTGTCAAATCCAACCATCCCCTACATTCCCCAGACAATCATTCATACCCGGAAAAACAATTATATTCCACTCAACAGGGATATGTATATTATGTATATAAACCAGATTCCAGATGATGATTAGCATTGAACCCACGTATATAGAGATATACCAATGAGAGCAGCAAAGTCTGCAATATGCCGGCCTATATATTAATTGTATTTGAGGGCTAGAAGTAAGGTGGATAGCTCCCAACCAGCATATCCCGCCGGTTAGCAACAACTCTGAAGATATGTGCAAGGTGTATATAACTCGGATTCCGCTTGATAAATCGAGCAGGACCCCATCTTCCCAGCATCTTCCCACTATAGGAGCACAGCCTGGAATATGCAGTGTGGGAGATAATCTAATTAGATGTGATGTCAGTGCTCCAGCCAGCATATCCCACTGCCTGGTAGCAAGGTTGGGGATATATGCAGTGTGTATATGATTCGGAATCTATTTCATGAATGCCACTTGATGCCCACCTAGCAGCGTATACCATTGATGGACGCAAGCTCGGATATATGCAGGGGAGTAGGCCCAGTAGCTTCAACCCGAGAAACGGTGTTGGTGGCAGCACAGCTGGCATACCCCACAGGTAGCACCGAGGTTAGCCATATGCTTGCAACAGCTATAAATTGGACTGCTGTTGAAAAAACAACCGGGATGCCAACACCCAGGCATATCCCCAGCCTAGCAATACAGCATGGAATATGCCATCTAGTCGTGAACCTAGTTAGATATGACTTTGACAAAGCTCAGCCAGTATATACCACCACTAGTCACAGGCTAGACATACCTTCGGGATGGCTATAAATCAGGTTGCGGTTGAGAAATTGAACAGGGCCGCATATCCTCACGATAGCAGTACAGGATGTAATATGCTCTCCGGTATGCAATCTATGGAGATGTAATATTGATGCAGCCCAGCCAGCATATCCCAGGGCTAGCCTCAGGCCATATATAGGCTCACTCGGGCTGCAGTTGAGAATACAAGCAAGATACCAATGTCCTAGCATATCCCTGTGAGATCATAATATATATCTGTCAGGTCAGACTTATATGTATTGACAACCATAAAATTCAATAACACTTAGCTTGATAGACTGTGAGGCTTCCATCCTTAGAAGATATATCCCATCTGTGTACCTAGATATGTCGTAGTCGAATTAAATCCATATCTAAGGTAAGATTACTAGTTATTACTCAACGATATGTCAAGCTTATGTGCGTGGAGATATGTTTCAGTCAAGGTAATTAATATCTGTGAATAATCTAGTTAGATTTGATGTTGACACAACTCTGGCAGCAGCAGCATATCCCACCGCTAGTAGCAAGGCTAGGAATATGCTCAAGGTCTGTAAACCGGATTGCTGTTGACAAATCGAACAGGACGCTGAATCCCTAGCAGCATATCCCCGCCATAACAATATAGTATGGAATATACCGTGCGATGAATAATCTAGTACGATTCGATGTCAACACAACTCTGGCAGCATACCCCACTGCGAGCATCAAGGCTAGGGATATGCTCAAGGTCTTTAAACCGGATTGCTGTTGACAAATCGAACAGACACCGAATCCCTATCAGCATATCCCCGTCATAACAATATAGTATGGATATGCCGTGCGGTGAATAATCTAGTTAAATTCAATATCGCTACAACTCTGGCGGCATATCCCACCGCTAGCAGCCAGACTAGGGATATGCTCAAGGTCTTTAAGACCGGATTGCTGTTGACAAATCGAACAGGACACCGAATCCTTATCAGCGTATCCCCGCCATAACAATATAGTGTGGAATATGTCGTGCAGTGTGGATAATCTAGTTAGATTCGATGTCGACACAGCTCTGGTAGCATATGGCATATCCCACTGCTAGTAGCAAGGCTAGGAATATGCTCAAGGTCTGTAAACCGGCTTGCTGTTGACCAATCGAACAGGACACCGAATCCCTAGCAGTATATCCCTGCGATAGTAATGTAGTATGGGGTATGCGGCGTTATGCATAATCTAGTCAGATTTGATGTCAACTAACCCCAGGCAGCATATCCCACTGCGAGCATCAAGGCTAGGAATATGCTCGGTGACTATAAATCTGACTGCTATTGAGAAATTGAATAAGGCACCAAATCCTTAGCAGCATATCCCGGTGATAGCAATGTAGTGTGGGATATGCCATGTGGTGCATAATCCAACGGGATATGACCTCTGAAATGGGAAGCCTGCATGACGGTATATATCGGTTAAAGATGTCACATATGAGAATAACCATAATGATACAGGCTACGGTTCTGCCGGCATATCCACACTAGCAAAAGGAATATTAATGTAATATTGGAGCCCATTGAAATAATATAACTCGCAGTGTATTAATCTATTACACAATATCCTACGATGAGTAACTACATAATGTAATGGTTAATATGATACACAAAGATATATATCAAAGTCAAACCACCTAACGAAAAAAAAGTAAAGGCAGGAAAAAGTGAGAAATAGCGAGATTCCCACTCATATCACCACAATACTACCATCAGCTGCTTCTGGCTTAGCCTGCTTAGCCTGCAATCGGCTATATCCCAATAATTAGATATTATATTGTTATCAGCTGATAGGTTACGTACCTTGATGGTGGCCGTGATGCCTTCCTAGCCGTTTTCTCCTTGGTTTTCCGATTTCTGGAGAACGATATGAGACATTCAAGCATTCTCAAAATGCCACTCACCCTTTCCCCGCCTTTGGCTGCTCCGATCCAGCTTCCACCTCGGCTTTGGTGCTAGCTGGCGCCAGAGATAACCCTGGTTCCAACTTGATCCTCTTGCCATCCGGCGCCAGTGATGTCCCTGGTTCCTGTTTTAAAGTTTTGCTATCGAATTCTGTTGATGTCATCCAGGGTTTCTTGGCAGGTGACTCCGGCATTCTGTAACCATGCCAAACTATTAAACGACACTCCGCAATTCCAATCACAGAGCACGTACGTGTCCCCATCTAACTCATTAGACTTTCGCTTGACTCGCTTCTGAGGGCTGCAAAAGATCAGTCTAAATTGAATCTGAACCCGAACAGCAACTACGATGGAAGTACCTTGTAGAGCCTCTGGT
>KN837398.1:3721-14307 GCA_000827215.1 Sphaerobolus stellatus SS14 | reverse complement strand
GACTACACCCTAACCCGTACCCCTGCACTCGGGCTCCGGACTTGCCACTGCATCCACCCTAACCTCCCGCTCTCCGGCCACAACAAGGGCCTACGTCCGGACTTTGATACCATAGAACGAACTTGATGAGTTGTGACTCAGGGTTCGTTCGCATCTCCATTCCTATACCACGGAGAGTGAGTATCGGACATACGACTATAGGGTTCTCGGACTCCGAATGTTGGTTGATGTGTGTGGAAGCGGAGTCCGGACGACTGTGAAAATGGAATTCTAGAGTCATCCCCTGACAATACCCATGTGGAGTCTTTGTTCTTCCTGCTACCTTGGGTCCACTGTTCTATTATGTTATACTAGGTCATTGGACCTGCCTTGTTGTGTTTTAATGTAATTAATTCCCGATATAATGTCATTAATAAAAATCCTTGACTTACAGCTGCTTGTATCGGATTCCAACCTGCATGAGAAAGCCGCAGCGCAGCACTTTGCCCCTTCGACGTCATTGCTTGAAATTGGTGCCATTACTGAGCTGTTCATTAGCAGAGCCCATAATAAATAGCCAGCTGGTGTGGGTCCAGGGTGAGGCCCGCCGTTTATGAAATATGCTCGAAGTTGACGACCATATTCATAGCAGCCAGCGAAAATAGAATCGGGAACAGTGAATTGAGGCATTGTTGAGTGTTGTGAGAGTATGTGCAAAGTGATGGGGGACCTACAGGCATATTGTACTTTATTTATACCATTCTTGGCTCCTATCATTCCGACTGCTCCCGCCTTGAGAGCTTGCACGGCCTTCTTGGAGTCATTCTGCTTGACTTGCTTAGTACCTAATTGCCTCGTGGATCTGATCCCCAGTAATTCAAAATATTCTTCAACTATTTTGAGATTTTTATCGACGTACCACGGCTCCCATGTTACATCTCCTGATTTCCATAATAATTCAAAGATTACTGATTTATTTGTCCCTGTATGTGATAAGATACAATTAATTTTCCATTCCTTAACATCTTCGCTGACTCCCACTATTACTTGATGAACTTGACGTCCAGGGAATCGCCTGTCATCATTTGCAATGTGAGGTCGCAGCAGAGACATGTGAAATGCATTATGTATACCTCTTTTCTTTAATTCTTTTGGTAATTCTACTGCATATGTTGATCCAGGTTCGAGTTCTTTCGTGATTGCGAACGGTCCGATATACTTCGGTGTTAATTTTCGGGACCTGCCTCGAGGTAAAGATAAGTTCTTGGTTGACAAATATACTAATTCTCCTACTGATAAATTAATTAACTGATCTTCGCTTCTTGTTAACATACCTTGTTTGGTTAACCCTAGTTTCGATTATTGAGTCATGAGCCTGCATGATAGCTTCTTTAATTCTCAGCACCATTTCTTGTACACCCGGATACTCATTCTTTCCAGGAATATCCCAGATAAGGGGACACGGAGTGGTTCCATAATTTAGACAAGACGGTGAAAATCCTGTAGTCTCAGAACAGGCTGAGTTCATTGCAAACTCAATTCCTGCTAATTTACTTACCCAATCCCGTTGGCTCTGATTGATTGATTGCTTGCCGCAACATCTGTCCTAATGTTCTGTTCGCCCTTTCTGTCATTCCATCTGTTTGGGGATGCCAACTTGAGGAGAGCCTGAGCTCTGTTTCTATTAATTTGTTGAGTCGTGACCAGAAATGACTTGTGAATAAAGAATCTTGGTCACTCACAATTATCTCAGGTAAACCATGTTGCTTGTACACAATATCAAACACCATTCCTGCCACATCTTTTGTGGTATAATCTTGTCTGCAGGGTACAAGGTGAACCATCGATGTGAGGTGATCAATTATGGTACATATCATATCAAAGGCTCCATCTCGGTTTTCCGATTGTGGCAGTGGTCCAACAAAGTCCATCCCGATAACCTGCCATGGTCTAGAAGGTACCGAAAGTGGTCTTAGATTACCTGCTGGTTTCTGACTGGATGATTTTGTCGTTGCACAGACCTGACAAGACTCCCAATACTTCTTTACATCTTCCACCATCTCTGGCCACCACATGTTCTCCCATAAGTATCCCACTGTTTTCTGTGACCCTAAATGCGCCAAGATTGAATGCATGTGCTTGATTACTATTTCTCGTACCTTTCATCCGTCAATTTGAATGTCTGGCACGCACAGCAATGCTTTGCCATCTGTCCGTAATACCAATAATCCATCGTGATATTCGAAGTTCCTGTAAGCTTCTGGGTAAGTTATAACTTTCTTGAAGAATACATCTTCACCATAGCACTCCTTGAAGACTTGTGGTATCTGTATTTCCGCAATTGAACTGCTGATTGATACCCCTGGCTCGTCTGACACTAATGGACTGACACGTGATTTGCTATCTTTTCGCTGATCCGTGCCTATGCTTTGATCACGGATCACGTCATGCTCTTCCAATCTTATCTTTGTGTTCTCATTATCTCGTCTGCTTTTCCGACCTTGTGTTTCTACCCTGCTATCATTGCCCACTATTCCAATATTCGCTTCTGGTGAGTCTTGCTGATTTAATTGATTGATTTCATTATCTCCTTTAATCATTCCTTCTCTATTCCTAATTTCACTACTGTGTCTTTGCTTATTGGTTGTTGGAATATTCTTAGCAGCTGATTGACTCAGGTTCATTTGTCTACCTTTTTGCCTTGAATGCCTGAGTCCTTAATCTCCGCAGCCGTTTTCTGAGTCATGCTCCGAGTTACTTGTTTCTCCAATAAGTGTGCCCCTTCATCCGGTTTGTTCCTTTCATAATCTTGACCACTTCGTGTCCTTACTCCTCGTGATGCCAGCAGATATTGGGCATTAATCATCTGGCCAGTATAAATTGATGCTGATGTCTCTTCTTTGCTGATCAACAGTAACTCCCAATCCCCACTATCTCCCTCTGCCTCTGTTACATACTCACTTGCTGCCCTTACTGTTCCTATTGGCTCATTGCTGTACATGCAGGATAATGCATCTGCCACTACACTTTGCCCTCCTAGTACGTGCTCTACTACAAAATCGAATTCATTTAAAATATTCATCCACCTGACCTGCCTCGGAGATAGGTCTTTTTGTTTCATTATTGCCTCCAATGACTTGTTATCTGTACAGACTCAAAATTTTGCGCCCATGGAGTAAGTGCCTAAAATGTTTCACTGATTCAACGATTGCTAACAATTCTTGTTCATGTACAGGATAATTCTGTTGTGCCGAATTAAATTTTCCTGACCAGAACACCACGATCTTTGCTTTTCTCCAGTCATCTCCCTGTGAAATGTAGCCACTAGCACCTGTTAATAATGCATCCACCACCAGATTTATTCTAGGAGCTGTTGGTGAATAATCAGGTGCAATTCGGTGATAATCTCTCCATTTCTGTACTGATTCCTTGATTAGCTGAAAAGCTCTCTCTTCGGAGGCTTCCCATCTCCATTTTTTGTTGAACCTGTTAAAGGAGACAAGTGTCCCATAGGGATTCCTACTCCTTCGCAATCTGGGGCCAAATATTGAACTGAATCGAGGAATCCATGTAGCAAGTCCTTGTTAGTTGATGTTTTCCAGTTAATGACTTTATCTACCTTGTTGGGGTCCATCATTATTCCGTCTCTGTCAATAATATGACATAAGATCTTCAGTTTATCAGCGAAAAGCTGCATTTTACCTGGACTTAGTAAGAATTTTTCTTTCCTTAATACATTTAGTACTTTTCTGATGTGCTCTACATGCTCTTCCACAGTCTTTGAGTAAATAACAATGTCATCCAAATATACCTCCATAAATACCCCAATGAATGGCCTGAAGATGTGATTCATCAGTGTTTGGTATGTAGCTGGTGTGTTACAATCTCCCAATTGCATTACTAAGCTCTCCATCGTTCCATCTGGTGTCGTAAATAAGGTTTTTGGTACATCTTCTGGCTCTACTCTAATCTGTTCATACACATCTTTACCATCTATTAAAGATTTGTATGGGTATTTTGCAACTTGGCGCAAGATCTGATTCATGTCTGGCAATGGTGAGACCAATTTCTTTGCATTATTGTTTGCTTGTCTCTTATCTACCACAGTCCGAATTAACAGTTCTCCTTCTGGTCCAGGATATGGTTTTTTTAATTATAAGCAAAGGGCATGCATTCATTCCTGTAGCCACTCTCCATCTACCGCTTTTTAAGTAAGCATTCTTCTTTTCTTCCCATAACCCTCTGAGTGGTTCCGCACATTTTGATGGCCTCCATGCATACACCTTATTCTCATCTAAGATGGGAATTCGGTGATTTATGTCTTGTAGGGGTGGTAATTCAGTATCCAGTGTGTTCTTAAATAAGTCCCACGCCTCTTCTTCTAATTGTTTCTTAGTTTATCAACTTCATTTTCAAAAATATCTGAAGCCATAGATCCTATTGTTGAAACATCTGGTTCTCGTATTGGCTGTGGATCAACACTTCTCATGGCAATTCTCGTTGGATTTAAACCAACCAAAATTTTGTGCTGATAGAAGAATGGTGTTGCCAAGATAAGATCATAAGAGTCAAGGTTTGCAACATCAAATATCTTTTCTATGTCGATTTCTTGGTACTTAAAATCAACCTTCACTTCACAGTTAATTTTCGATTGTGAGTCCGCCACTGCCAATTGAACTTCCAGTGGCTTTGCTAATATGGTCTTCTTAATCCTAAGTTGATCTACCAATTTTATTGAAATAAAGTCTGCCATAGAGCCAGTATCCAGTAAGGCTTTTGCTGGCTTCCCATTTATGAATACTTCAATAATAATTGGTTTAGATGTTTTTCGTTCAAAATATTTCAGAACGGCTGATGTCCTCTGTAGTTCCCATTCTACTCCATCAAATAATGTCGGTGGTAATCTCTTCAATTTATTGTTGTTCACTTTCTTTGCTACTCCGACCCATAATAACCTATCTCGAGGACATTCCCAAGGTATTTCATCATACCACCATTCTCCTATGCTGTTTATTATTTGACATTTCGATATTTCAGCTTGGATATTGTGGTACCAGTCCCATACCATGATTCTCTGTTCAGAAATAATTATTTCAATATTTTCTGGGTCCCAATCTCCTAGCTCTTCACGCCATTTCCTACAAATCACTGCCTTCAAGTATTCTCCTAATACTTTATCCTTCCAGAAGCTAAGTTCCGCTTCCTTTTGATGATTCTTTATACCAGTGATCACTATTTCCAGGATCTTTTCCCATATGGGTTTCGCTTCTTGTTCCCCTATTCGCATTGCAGATACTCTTAAAATCTCTTCCCGCTTCTGTCCCAACATTTCAACTTGTGCCACCTTTATTGCTGAAGACCGAAGATGAGAAGGGATTGCACGTCTTAGCTTTGGGCAATTTCGAGCTAAGTGGCCTTCTTCTTTGCAGTTGAAACATTTATTTGTCGCTCTCAAGGTATCTTGTTCCTGTTTGCTTGAATTCGACTTTGACTCACGCCCTCCAATTCGAGTATTCCCTCTTGAGGAAAAATTGCTTCCTTCTTTCTTGTTCATTGGTTGTACCATATTTGATGGAGTTATTCCAGGGCAGTTAAAACGAAGCACCAATGCTCAAAACGGTCATAGTCAGGTGTTCCATCATATATAAACAGTTCTGGTGGCTTCAACTTTTGAACACAGCTTTTGATGTCATTGTCTTTGCTTATTCCTCTGTTTTCTCTGCTATGGAAAGGTGTCGTATCCTGGATATTTTTTCTGTTCATCTCAACCTCGCTGTCACTATCTGATGATGATCCTGACGAACCATCATTCCCATCTGGTGGTACTGAATTTAATCTTCTTTCTAAGTATCCCCCCGGGAGATCTGGTGTGTCTCTCTTCTTCTTCCTTAAATTACCAGATATTGATTGTTGCCCTTGGACCAGCTGTGATTCTATAGGTGCCTCATCACCTTTACCAGCTTCTTTGCTTAGTGAGTGCTGGTTTTCCTCCTTCGTTCTTATTAACTTGATGATTTCTGTCAATTCCTCCTCACTTATAGTGTCCAATATTGACGCCTTCCTCTCCAAAAAATCCATGCTAATCTCTGGTTCTGATATCATATTCCCATCTTCCTTGGACTTCTCTTTCGCTCTTGCTAATAAAGTCGAAGATTCTGGCTTATCCTCCACCTGCTGCATGACTGTAATTGTGCTCAGTCTAATAGGTGTCTTATTTCTATCTCTTGTCCCAAAATTTTCCTTAATTCCTGTCTTCAGTTCTTGTGTCTGATTGGACCCTATACTTTCACTAATCCTCTCCCTGTGGTCTTCAGCCTCTCCTCGGTACTTTCTCTCTCCTTAGGGCTGATCAAGGGTATTGCGCACCTGCAGGTACCCGGCACTTAAATACCTGTAAGGGTGGAGGTATTGATCTTGCTAAATAAATACCTGTACAGGTATTTGTAAATATGTCAAAACTTGTGTTAATTCAATACTGCAAGGGATATACTTGTTAAATATAAGTCCAGGATAGCAAATAGGGATCCCCCCTCTCTGTAGTAATGGAAATATATATAAAATCACCTAGATAACCCTCAGGTACCTGCAGATAACCCACAGGTACCTGCAGGTAACCTGTGACAGGTACCCGTGAGAAACCACCCGTACAGGTATTTGATACCTGCAGGTGTCCACCTGTAAGGATGGAGGTATCCCCAAAGTGAATCGACATACCTGCAGGTATCATCCGAGGGTGCACCCGAGGGTCACCCGTGATCAGCCCTACCTCTCCTTCAACTGATTCCTTTGGTGTGTCCTCACTCTCTCTTCTTAATAACCCTAACACCTCACTATCTTCCCTTATTCCGGTGTCTTCTCCCCTCAAGAAATAACTCAGCCGTGAGTTTTCTGAGCCATCAGCACTGGACTCTTCGAATATATCCCTTTTCGACCGGGCTTCCATCTCGTAAAATTCTTCATCACTTCCTCCTTCGCTTGGGGACCTCAGGACATTCCTCCCTATTCTCACTAACTTCCTTGGTGTACTGCCACTGATTTGATCTTCAAATCCCTCTTGTATGGATCCCATCCTCCTCTCCTCCTCCCTTACTGATCCTTCCCCCTCGCTCTCCAACCCTTCTCCTCCCTCCCGTTGAGAAGAGGCTCCACCCACAACCGCCGATTCGCCCTGTGGTTCCAGACCTGCCGTTGGGAACCGTGGACTTTTGCGGGATGGTTTGGAAGCTACTTTCTTCGATGTTGGCACCATTTAACATGCACGATGATTTACAAGCTTGTGTTTAGGTTAGTGTGTCAATGGAAAATAAAAAGAAATTAAACAAACTTTAAATAGTCTTGAAATGTTCTTGAACATGGTTGATCAGGCCTCGGCAAGTCTTGAAGTTGAGTTGAAAGAAAAGTAACAGTCAAAAAGGTGTAGAGTTCGGTAGTATCAGATAATAGAATTTACCTATTCTCTCGTTAGATTGTCGATGTAAGAAATTTCTTAAAGAGGTGGCAATTGCAGACCATTATAAAAGATTCTCAATTTCGAGTATTCTACCGTACAAGCAGTAGCTACGGCCGTATAAATAAGATATGACTGAGTCACAATAAGAAGGCGCTTTGACCTTCCACAACCATCGGAAATCTTCTTAGTATGTATTTATAATATTAATGAGTCATTAACTGTACCATAACCTTCAAGAGGAATCTACAAGGCTCCTCTCCATTCTGGCCGATGCTTTGATGATCAAAGCTATTCCGTCCGTTACATCATTCCTAAGGTCGAATATACTCTACCCGTCTGGTACACCCTGGTCGGCCACAGTGAAACGTCCGGACGACGAACCGGATCGGTCAGACGCACCAAGGAGCTAGCAAAAGTGCAACGCCTGGGAAGTAAAATTATCACAGGAGCCTTCAGATGCACAGCGACCACCCTAACTACCCCGCTATATAACGCTAGTAGGTGCAGGGTCCCGTGCTTTGGTCATCGAGCTAATAGGGCCTCCGATCGAAGGAGCTACACAGGGGGTACACAGCCCTTCCTCCTGCCTTGGCGGATCTACCACCGAAACCATCGCTGGAGCTCCTTTACCTGGCAGTGTAGCTCCACTTGGCACTCACATAGCTCCTGTCTTGCTACTGCAGATCCTCTATCACCTCAGATGCTCCTCTGAAAAATGCTGTCCTATTACTGTAGCTCCTCTATGGATCGAGGTGCTCCTCCGGTGCAAGGGTCCACAATCGATCGGTACGACTCGGCACCTCGGCACCGCCGCCAAACCTTTACCAAACGCAGTCGCTATAAGAGGAAAACAGTCCCCCAGATTCCCTCTCTCCAGCGACCGGGTTACGCTATAGGCAGTTATAGAGTGGAGTATGAGCGCCATAATTTAAAGACATAACTATTCATTAATTGGGAAATCTAAATAAAAGACGAAAAATACTTATGATCCTGAGTGAGGAGGGTAAGGGGGATAATAATAGCGGTAGAAATACGATGTCGAGGAAGGCGGATAATGGGGATGATATTTGAGATTGTGGATAGGACAAAAACAGTTAGGTAACTGAGTGTGGGAATGAGAGGGAGAGAATGAGGGGGGGGGGGGGGAGCAAAGGATTGCAAATGAATATTATGAAATATCATTGGCATGGAAAAATTGTACTGAGGGTTATCAGACGGTGGTGCACGGGCTCCTTGATGTGGCACTCACGATGCGTCATTCGGATGGGATCGAATCTACAACAAGAGCTTCAAGGTTCTGCAGATCAGGCGTCTGAACCATGCCAGAAGCCTGCGACTTTGCACTTTTAAGATCTTCGTGCAGTTGCTTGAATTCTTTACCTGCAGCTCGTAGCTTCTTTATAGCACAGCCTTTTGTTGTTGCATCAACTCCACAATGACGTTTGTTTAGGGATTCGGATTGCTTTTGAATGGAACTCTGGAGTTTCAGCATCTTTTGATAGATCAATAGTACTGTTTTATCTTTGTCTTCAGTTTGATGCTTCTGCGTAGCCACTTGATACACAAAAGGCAATTTGGATAGTATAGAGTATAATAATAAAAATTAAATTACCACTGCGAACTATTGCATGCGATCTTCTAAAATGAGATGCTTCTTGATCTCGGACAGGAATCCCGTGTATTTCGAAGTGAACTTTACTATGCACGGCTCAATAATCATTATATTTCCTGAGATAGACACCGGGCAACAAAGAAAGTTTCATTCCGTCTCAGTTAATATTTCAATGTGCTTGCTCATTACCATTTGATGTAGAAGGTGATGCTTTCCATATTTCAAGAGGGATTTCGATTCAAGGACGGTATAAAGTGAGAATAGCAACAGGACTACCCTTTTCCTTGTCATTTAGCCAATCTATTATCCGGAAGTGAGCCCCGTTTCAAAAATAATGAATTTAATGCACCAGCGGCCTTTTCCCCTCCCTTCCAAGTGATGTTGATTAGCCCTTCGAAGTTAGGGACTATTTATGCTGAAGGTATGCTCATAGTTGCCTGATAGACCTTTATAAATATACGAGGCCGAAGTTTAAAAGCCGCTGCACTTTAAAACATATTATGCTCCCAAGTTGTTGGAAATAAGGAGTAAACTCCGGCTTTGGAGATTTTGATCTCATCATTCAAACAATATGATTGTTGACCATGGCAGTTTAGCAAGAAAAAACTTATTGTAAGATGGAGATTCTGATCTCTCCATGCTCAAGCCATAATTTCGGACTATTGGAAATAAATAATTGATAGGGGGTAATATTTAAGCACCATACCTCGCCACTGTTTTTTTCAGCATCATTCCTTCTTCCTCTGTTACTCACAGCCTTCTTGTTTTCTACAATTATTCAGTCTATGTCTGAGAATCCACCAACCCAAAAACGTCCTGGACGTCCTCCAAAAAAGCGCAGGCTTCCAAAGGACTCTGGGCTGCTGCCACTGTGGATAATAATATACCAGTTGCAAATGTCTCTGTGCCCCATCAGATACCAAGAGTATAACTCCTCAAATTGCTCCATTAACTGTCCTTGAAACACTCTATTTACAACTCACTCCTGGTCAGTCCACTGCCTCAGCATTCTATGCTCGGCCAGCCATGAGCTCAAATAATGTTTGAGGTTTTCTGTCAAAATCCCATAAGACGGGCCTACATGGAGACCTATTGCTATGGTTCGAACCCTAGATCTTCCTTGGTGGTTTGATGCACAGGTGAATTTCTGTCTCAAGATATTTTTAAATAAAATTCACCAACTCAACTGTACTCATTATAGCTAAATGATTTTCATGTGAAATGCCATGCCTTCAGCTCTCTAGTTGACATTCTCTGGTTTGGTCATCCTATTGATGTAGCAATTTTACTCATAGCCCTGGTAGGTGTCATTTATACCATCTCTGGGTTCTACGCCATCCGCTGGATTACAAGCCCCTGTCCAAGAATTTGATTTGGAGACCATAGATAAGCCACAGTGAATGTCTATCCAAGAACGTGCCAGTTTTTGAGGTAGAAAGCGCAATAGGACGGATTCAGAAGATGGAAGCCGACCATCATATCAGTTACATCCTCGGAAATTCTAGGGTTGAGTAGTTTAGCGAGTCTCATTCACAAACATGTATT
>KN837397.1:39169-68561 GCA_000827215.1 Sphaerobolus stellatus SS14 | reverse complement strand
ATAGACACCGCATTTTAGATCCATCGATTCCTGTGCATGGGAACTCCAAACATCAAATATATAAAATTGCGAGATTATTCACATTGCACCGCAAATTCAGCATACCTCTCCCTCGCTCCTACAGGATAGGAGTTTTGATGAGGTGGATACCTTGCGAGTTGAAAAGAGAGAGAGAGAGAGAGAGATGCTGCGTGTGGAAAGCAAAAAAAAAAAAAAAACGCATCCCGGCGATCGAAAAAGACAGCATAAAAGGGTGGTATGTAGCCCTTGTAATGACGCGCAGTCCTGCGCCGCTAAACAATAAGAACACTCTGCAGACAGAGGAGGCCGAGACATGTTAGTTGAACTCGGAGCATACCCTACTTATCCTTGGGAGAAAGGCGTCGACCGTGGTGGAAACGATGGCGATGTGTGATGCATTAATGAAGCAGCTTTGCTTATTGGCTTGATATAGTGTCCTTTTGTTGAAATGTGTTTACGGAGAATATGTGTGATGCATTAATGAAGTAGATTTGTTCCTTGACTTGATATAGCGTCCTTTAGTAGAAATGAGTCTACGGAGAATAAATGGATAACAAGCGGCACACCCTTTAGCAGCCTAGCCGTTATCACCAACCAGCCTAGCTATCTCATTCCTGCCACATCTCCTGGTCCACATATCACAAGGGCTTCTACGAACTCTAAACATGGATGAATGAGGAGGAGGACTTGCGGGAGAATCCAATTAGTCGCCAAAAGGATGGATATCTTGAGGATGTGTCGGTGATGATGAAACCCATTCACATAAATGGCATAACAACATAGCGGGGCGAGAAGCAAGAAAGCAAGAAATTTAAAACCGAAGTGAACGGCTAGCCTTTCTTTCTGATTAGGAGAACGAAACCAAATGTTCCCGCCTATCTTCTTGGTGACTTTAAACCTCATATGTGAAGCCAGTGGTGACCACCGAGTCATCTGACGGATTGCCAATTTCGGCCTCTTTATGAGATAGAAGGATAATTGAATCGCATTGCGAATTCTTACTCTCTGAAGTTTGATGGGTCGGGTTTCTTTCCGGGGCGAGTCGTTCCTATGATTTTGTTGTTCGAAGAAAGCTTCGCTAGCTTTGCTTTGGATGAATCGATGGATCGCATTTAATGATCAATATATGCGAATGTGTATTGGTTGAGCGGCGCACTCGTTGCTTTGATAGATGTCGGATCTGACTGCGACGAACGTGTCTACCGCTTCATCGTAATAGCAATATCCTCTTATAGCGAAGAAACATCCAGATTTCTAGAAGCCTAACATACCCAGTCATTGCTGTAAAGCTAACGATGAGCAACTGTAAGTGACGTGAGATCCCTGGACGTACTCAAGCTGACAAATTATGCCTCGAAAATGCAGTTAGCCGTGTTGAGACCTGTGGGTGGAGAAGCCACAAGCCTTCGCCGAAGGTTAATATGTAACTTGCGCTGTGAAACGAATGATTGACGATCACTAAAAACATAAAGTCGTATAAACATACCAATGGAATAAAGCGACTAGAGGTCACCAATATGAATGACGCATAATGAGCTTGCCCGGTCGGGTGATTGCGCGCCCTATCCATTGATCAGCATAAGCTTGCAGATAAAATGTAAATATCAGATATACCGATACTCTCGAACGAAGTGAGGGGTTCACATATCTATTCGGGGGCTATGGGGACGAGAACTGTGTCGAATGGGGCAAGCGACGCGTTATGGAGAGCCTAAAGAACCAGAACACGTTGGGATAGGCGAAGCGCGTCGTGATGCGCTGTATGTGGCATGGAATGTCCCTTGTCGCGGCAAAGTCCTGCATGGCTCCATAACAGGATTTGCTCCATAATTCTCCGCAGTTAGAGGTTCAGGACGATCTCAATTTTTGGGTAGAATTCCCCACATCCTTGGGAGCAGGACGTCGATCGTGGTGCAGGACTAGGAGCGAGGGCGAACCCGTGGACAGTCAGGACTTCGTTTCCTGGCCTGGTATAGGTGCTCCTTCCCTTCGTTGAACCATTCTTCAGAAAAATAGGCAAGAATATTAGTAACAATATTACAGCTGCAGGCGAAGTGTGTGACGCACCATGGCACATGTTGGTGATCACCTTTTAGTTAGAGTTTAAATTTATGTTTAGACAGAGCGATCGGTCGAGACGCCCATTACGTCATCGCTTTGACCCGCTGCTTCCCTTTCTCCTCTACACTTCAAGCAGCCGGGTTCAAGGTTGCGCAGGAGGTGTGCGATTGGCAGCCACCCTTGTGGGCTCACCCGCTTGCCTTGGTTTAAGGAGGAAGGAGAGGGATACCGCCGTTATCCCATTCGCCGGCTGAACCTTCGCAAGGTATGTTCCTCGCTGCTGTCGAGGAATCCGCTCGCTAACTGAGACCTGCTAGTCTCCCGCGCCGCGCTTCTTTCGCTTTCCCTCCCGCCGCACCCTGTGGTTTGCCTTTTCTTTCCGCCTTTTCTTTCCTTCTATCTTCCTTGCATGCGTAAAATAGTACTTTCATGCGTCTCGTAACCCTGTATCTCTCTCTCTCATTTCTCCCTCGTGGCCGCTGTATTTCTCTTTTCCGTTAATCTGCCTCTGTATTCCTCTCTCGTCGCCGCCGCTGTATTTCTCTTTTCTCTTAATTTGCCTCTGTGTTTCTCTTAGTCGCCGCTGTTAATATCGAATTAATTGGTCTACTTATTATCACAGATTATTACTATTTAGAATACAAGTGGAATGTGCATAACTAATAGTTGCAGAGAAAAGGGATATCTTGATGATGCGATGAAATAATAAAACAAATGCAAATGAGACATAGCGACATAGCAATAAGAAAGCAACCAGAAAGCGACAGATCTACACCCAAGTGGATGGCTAGCCTGCTCCAATTAGTTGAACGAAATCAAATGCTCCCATCCATCCTCTTGGTGTCTGTAAACCTCGTATTCAGGCGGCATATCAGGAGCTAGTTGTGTTCCAAGAGTCATCTGACTTTCGTTAATCCTGGACTGACGATCTTGGCCTTTTTGTGGGATGGCAGGATGGTTGAAGCTCATCGCGAATTCTGATAGAGCTTCAGAAGATATCTCTGAGGTTGATGGGCCAGGCTTTCGTCCGAAGGGAGTCGTTCCTTTATTTCGATGTTCGAAGAAAGCGTCGTGAGCTGTCCTTTGGATGGATCGCATTTGATCCTACAAAATGATTAAATTATGCGGGTACATAAATATTTTGGTGCGTTACGTACTCGTTGCTTTGATAGATGTCGGATATCATTGCCGGCTGTGACGAACATGTCTACTGCTTCATCGAAATACATCAATGCTCCTCTAGCGAAGAGACATCCTGGTTTCAGGCAAGCTAACGCGCCGAGACATTGCTATATACCTAAATATGAGAAAAGATAAAGGAAGTAAAATCATTGTGGACGTACTGAAGCCGATAAAGTATGGCTCCAGAACGGAGCTAGACGTGCTGTAACCTGTGGGTGAGCAAGCCAAACCTTCCTGCCGCAGGCTGCTATGGAGCTGGCACTAAGTCGAAACGAATGAGTAACGATAATCTTAAACGTAAAATCGTAGCTATACACCTATGGAATAAAGCAACCACAGATCGCCAATATGGATGTCTCTGAGAGAGCTCGCCTGGTTCTGAAAGCGCGCGCCAGGCAAAGGGTCGATGTAGATACATGATGGCTATCCAGGGATCAGTATATTATTAATATATTTATAAACAAAATATATTTGAAGCATACCGATGTTCTCTAACGAAGCAACCACCCATCTTTGGAACGTTCGACCGATGGCTTCATCTTTAGGGAATGGTTCATCTGGCCCTGGCCATTCTAGGTTATCTGGTACGCCATGTCTTCGTAGTTTGCGATCCGCTTTGAGGATTTCAGAGTAATGAAGATCGTCGAGAGAGGTTGCATCCATGACTTCCGATAATAGCTTTGAGAAGGAGAATTTCCACGTGAAGTCTATAGCATTGTCGTTAATAAAGATGATGCCCGATAGAACAGCAAAGAAAACTTACAATCTGGCGCATGGCCAGGATGAACTTCGACTTGCGAAGGCCATCTACATTGAATGACTTCGTTCGCCATGGATGGTGGGCGACCAAACATATAGCTCTGGAGGTCACGATGAGAACTTGGAAGAGGAGCGGAGAAAAGGTGGACATACGTACCGTCCAGATATCCTGTGCAAGGTATTCCCAGAACGTCTGCTCCGCTCGTTGTATCTGTTCATCGTTTTGGATGAACAAAGTCGGGTCACGTCCGTTGCGATCTATTCCACGATCTTTGTCAGTGGTACACGACTCGTTAAAAGGAGCTATACGAACATAAGCCAAGCTTGTGTTATGGATGAGCGTCCGAAACTATACGGAGAAGACATGTTATCTCACCTCTTGTACCATTCTTGTCAGGTATCCTGACAGAGCCCATTGCAGCGTCCGACTAGCAAAAAATCAATACGAATCTATGATCACCTCAGTACGGAGTTTCATACTTTAGTGGAACAGGTGATAGCCGGAGGTACCATGATATCATAATCTACCAAGAATATTAGGCAATTGAAGAACTGACATTTGAAATGGCAGCTCACGACGGCCTGAACGGCTTGCAACGTCATATGATCAAAGATAGGATCACATACCAACGCCGCTTTGGCAAGCATGAGGTAAAGCTCGCAATCAGTGGCGCGTCTCTCTGCACTAATCTTGAAGTCGCAAAGTGATCCAAGAAGGAAGATCGACAGCAGGATAGATAATCGGTGGGCATCTGCAATCCGCAGCCTTCGAAAAGGACCCTCGGTAGGATATATCCGGCGGAAGATCTCCCGGAGGTCCTTTAGAGAAACTGGCGACGCTCTGCAAGTGGTTCGTATCAGGTCATGGGGTGGATGCAACGCCTTTACTCACATCCAGGTGAAATATGTGTAGTAGTTTTTCATTAGCTCTGTAGCCCTTTCTCGGCTGGGCATAGCAGTGATGAAGGAGTCCATGGAAGGTTCCTTATCTGCGTTTGGAGGACCAGGGTAGGGGAACATGAGTTGAAGGAAGAAGAGGTCAGACGGAAAGTCTGCCGGTGTTGAGGGATGGATGGGCAGTGATTCGGGCGGGGCGTCCTCATGATCCTCTTCTTTGATCTAGACATGAAGCCGCTCAGTTGGGTATTCTTCACAATTGTTAATCCATTCACCCTAAGGATGTACTGGAGACTATTATTAGCGTATTAAATGTGTTTAGTGACTAGTGGACGCACCTCAGCAATCGCATTCCGTCCATGATACTGCGTTTTCCTCGCATCTCTCAATGACATCACACCAAAAGCGTTCGCTAGTAGTTCAGCATCCGCTGGAGGCTCGGATGAGCGACTCGACTCTGGTGAATGAGCAGAGGACGATGCTTCAGGACTGGCACTTAATATTCGAGGTTCGTAGCTGAGCCATCGAGGAGGGCTTGCATTTGCGCTTTCCGAGAGCTCTTTATATGCCTGTTCTAGCTTCTCACATAGACCGTATGTCTCAGCATGTCTTTCATGCAAGTCCCGCCGTGAATCAAGCATGTATCTGATATATCACATTAACGTCTGCATTGACTACCACCAGTGGTTCATACCTCGTAGTATTGAGCTGCCCAGCATTGTCAGGTGGTGGTGTGACCTTGGTCTTGCGCTGACGAGGCGTCTGTCTTAATTTTGAGGTTCATAACCCATTTGGGAAATAGTGATATAAGCTAGTGCTCACCCTTTACGGGTCCCTTCAAGGAATAAGGTAGATTTTGAGTTGAAAGCGTCTTCGGTGATCGGGCGGACAAAGAGAAGGTACCTTTTTCCTCTGGTTTGTCTTTGCGTCTAAATCCGTCAAAGGAGAGCAAGATAGGTAAGTAATAGCGGACATCAACCTGAGTAGAAGCCGCACCTAGGCCTCTCGCAGTTAGGGCACACTCGTCCAGGTTTTATGTCCTCTGAAAGGTCGATTTTGCAAGTGCAAACCCGCGGTCCCATCTTGAGAGCACAGAAAAGAGGAAGAGACAGAGAAGTCTCTACACGGATACTTGAGGGTAGTCTGTCCACCGTTCGAAGTAATGAAGGGGCGCATTCGCGTATCTGTGCCATCATGCATCATGTATCATTCTTCTTCCCCGCGTCTTCCGCATACGCTATTCCAATGTATTGGCAGCTTTGATGGTCACTTACGAACATTACTGGTCCTTGGTGCACAAAAACGAGGAAAGAAGCTTACTGAAAATCAAATGTTCTATAATTTGTAGTGAAATACAGAAAACGTAATAGGATCGGTGGGATCGTGGTGGAAGGTAACCGGTGTTCCTTATCGGGCGAAGAAACGGAGTTCGAAATGCTGCCCATTGAGGATAAAAGCGGAGTCGGAAAGCTCCACATTACACAGGCGTCCATAGCTTCCGCCAATCAGCAGTTTCGACATACTTAGACTCCCGTTTGAATCGTACTTTGGCTGACTACTTTGATGATGAACTCGAAACTCTTTTTCTCTTACACCTCGTGCAAATGGAATCAAGAGAACATATATACACCCCAAGGCATCGCAGTCGACAGGAGATTCCATTTTATTGCTACGTTCGAATGGTCATTGAAGATCCCAAGTACGTATTGAATTTATTTAGAGGTAACTAAGTACTAAAGGTTCTGTCTGTAACGATATTCTATCCATCCGACTTTGACTCGGACAGTCGGACAATAGCACCAACCATAGAATCGTCATTGTGTTTGCGTACCTGAATTGTTTATTTGTCTGGGAATTTTGGTCTTGACAAGCGGTTCAATCATGCTCGTTCTCTGATGTCAATAATGTCACAACTAGCTGGATTCAATGGAAATTGTACGCTTTTATTTCTATTTTTTATTATTAAATGCGTACGCTCAGGACTCAGAACGTTAGGCAATAGGACTGGAAAATTGCTCCTATAGTCTGATATTATTTGGCTTGCACCCTAAAACTATGCCGCAGAAATCAGAAGTCGGTTTCCAGGCATACTCATGATTCGCGGGGTCTTATCACGTTTGATAATAAAGCCTGGTCGGAGATTAATCTATGCCTGTCGAGGCCTGAAAATGCTTGCTCGACGCTCGTCGCTTTGAGTTTCTAACATAGTTCACTAGGCATTTGGATATATGGGATTTAAAGTCAAGAGGCTAGTATTTGAACTTATTGTGTTATTCTAAAGGCAATTGATAAGTAATCTGGCTCCTACCAGATACGTTTTGCGGCAGAGACGGCTTACACTTAGGTCCTCATGATCAAATAAACCAAGATAGTATTCCAGTGCATTCAATTGTTCCTAATGGCTTATTGTCGTCCACTTTGTGGTTATTCGTCTTCTTACTTTTTCTAGAGCTTTCTAGACTGTCCTGCAGTTTGATCCGTACCCACTTGAGTTGGAGTTAGCCATTTGGTTTCTACTCTGCCCAATCCTCCTTAGGGAAGATCGATATCATTTCTAAGTATAGCTACCAATCAGCAGGTTAGCACCGATCATCTGAAGAAATTGTGTTTTTGTTTTATTCTATGACGTGAACTACTTGTTCCTGCGCTTAGTGTTGCGTGTTGCACGCTCATACTAATTTCTAGATTGTCTTCAGGTCCCCACTTGGAGCTAGCCACTGAATTTCTACGTTGCCCAAATCCCATAGGGAGATCCATCCGCTCTAAATATATCTTCCAATCAACTGGTGAGCATAGATCGATCTTGAGTGGGTATTGATTAATCTATTTTTCTACCTCAGCTGCGCAGACACATGAAATCATAGTTACGCCTTTTACCCTGCATATAACCTGCTCCTATAACGTAGTTAGGGCAGTGCTGTCTCCAACTTCTATACCAATTTGCATATGGTATCTGGTAGCAAGATATCAGTTACCATGGATAGCGCCACTTTGTATCATAAGTATGTGTGGCCATCTCTTCTATCTCGTCAGTTGACCTATATCAGGAGCAAATCTTGCTTCTTTTCGAAACATATCCAATTGGAACTCGTCTTTGGTGCGAATTTTGCTAATTGTGACTTTGCGCCCTGGCGTAGGCGTCATCCCACGACGTCAGCGCTCCCTATTCGTGGTATAAAGGCAGCTACGAAACTCTGGTATCCCCAGATTCCTTTACGACAACCTTTCAACTACTCTCTTCATTCAATAACAAGTCTTAATCATGGGTTGGTTCGATTCTGATAAAAGCCAAGGAACTGCCGATGCCTACAGCGAGGTATGTGGCTATATCGTCAGGCCATTGTCCGTTCTGACATATACATGCATTATACAGTTCCAGCAGCAGCCCCACCAGGCCGCAGTGTCTCATGAACTTCTGGCCGGTGCTGCTGCCTATGAAGCTGCACGTGCGTTCGAGAAGCACCAAGAGGCGAATGGTAAAGTGGACAGCCATGCGTACGTCCTTAGAGAAATACCGTTCGATGTTAAACTTACTAATCTTGATGTGATACTTAGGAAAGCTAAGGAACTGCTAGCTGCCTTCGCCGGTGCCTTCATCGACCGTGAGGCTGAGACCCGAGGGTACGTTCGACCTTTGGTTCCAGTTTAGATCTGACTATATGATCATTTACTTATTAGACTCGACGAAGTTGACAAGGTGAAGGCTCACCACGCGGCCAAGAAGCAAGCCGAAGAGATTGCAAACGAATACCAAGATCAATACTAGGCTGCAGCTCGATTGGGTTCACTGACTGGACGTTTAAAGAAAATGAAATATTGTTTGTAGTTGTATTCTGAACTTGAACGAATAAAGACTCTCTTCACTCTACTCTGAACTCGAATGATTAAAGGACTCAAAACCCTTAAGAAGGTTCATTCAACCATATCTATCAACGTGGCCTATTTATTGTTTATCATGCATTTCTGTCGTTGTGCTCAGTTTTTCCAGACCTGAGCCAGACTCAGAGTGTAGTCGAAAGCTCTTATTAAGGGCCGTGCACTTCAAGTTATATGCATGACGATACTTAAATTAGGGGCCGCAAAGTGTTATGAAACACCAGTTCGGATACTAGTATTTACCGTGATCGTGCACGGATAGAGATAATTCTGTCAGTGTCATAGTCTCATGCCAAGAACTCCGCGAGTAAGCCGGACTGATCAGACCTACCTAGTGTCACTGGCAGAGTTAGACCGTCATCTCAGTTGCCTGTTAGTCGTACTTCAGAACAGGCACCCGAAGCCAATCAGCAGTTGTCTCACCCACACACGTGCCTTTCCCTGGGACCATAAAGAAAAAAGTGCTAGACAAGATTTTCAGCTTTCTCCGCTGCTCATTGCTTTCGACCCACTGCATATGATCCAAGAAGGAAGCTCGCAGACACGTAGGTCACTGACGGCACGATGCGCAGAGGTTATTCGCTTCTACGGACCATTTGGCTTTATCGCTTTCGGCGGTCCGGCCGCTAACATTGTGATGCTTAGGAAGGTATAAGTCCAGGCCTTTACAAGTTATATAGAAGCTTAATATCCATTGGAAATTCTTGCAGACCTTCGTAGTCCGAGAGAAATGGATAGACGATAAGACCTTTACGGATCTTTTTGCTTTGGGAAGCGCATTGCCCGGGCCTAGTTTTTCTCAGGTACTCAGAAGGTCTCATACTCTAAAGAACTTCGTAACTGAGCTGCCAGTAGCTTGCTTTCTCGATCGCCCTCCTTCGAGGAGGTTTCATACCGGCCCTGCTCTCCTTTATTCTTTTAACGTGCGTCCTTAAAATAGCAAATCCGATAATCAAAATTCATATTTGTAATTGATTTTAGCGGACCTGGCGCAGTTGCGATGCTCGGGTTTGGCTTTGGTGTACGACGAATCCCCCTAACACTTCCGGACATCGTATTTGCTCTGTTTAGCGGGCTCAACTCTGCTGCAGTTGGCCTTATCATCGTAGCGGCTTACGACCTTTCGCGCAAAGTTATTACTGAGCCTGTCACACGTATTGCTGTCCTACTCAGTGCTGCATTCTCGACATGCTATCAATCGCAATGGCTGTATCCCGTGCTGATGGTCGTTGGGGGACTGGGGACCTTTGGATGGGATTCGTTCGTTCGATGGAAAGAGGAAAGAAAGCTAAACTCGAAAGATACTACAGGTACTATGGAAGTCTCGCCTCCTGCTGCATTGTCCTCTCCGTCGAGTAATAGAAGCCCCACGCCGACACCTGCAGCTGATCCACAGGATGTTGAAATGCAAACGCTGCCTGGATCGTCTGCGAAGAATAATCTTAAAGACGATCTACCTGTTCTGCAAAACGATTCCTCGGGATTATATCAAAGAAAGTCAGCTGATACTAAGGATATCGCCACTGCACAAGTCTCAGAGTTGGAACCTGCGGAAGCTGAGCCGGAACCCTCTCAATACTTTAAGCTTAGCGTCATAAAGGGATTGGTTATGTGGGTTATATACTTTGTCTCAAATCTGCCATGTTCGTACTCAAAGATCCCGTAGATCAATTAGCTTTATAGCCTTTCTTGTTTTAGCGGTTATTCTACGTGCTACCGTGCTACATCAACGGGCATTCAGCTTCTTTGTTAATTTACTAATTGCGGGGACAATTATATTTGTATGTATAACCTCTCAGGATTAAAAAAAAAAATTAAATGGCATTTACTCAAATTTTCTTCAGGGTGGCGGACCAGTAGTTATTCCTCTTCTTCGGAGTTACACGGTTGATCCTGGATGGTGACTACGCTGGGAATACAGGTTTAGATTATTCTGACGTTCATGATAGGGTTAATCCACGAGACTTTATCCTGGGTTTCGCCGTCATTCAAGCGCTTCCTGGCCCATTATTTAATTTCTCAGTATTTCTTGGTGTCCTCGTTCTCCCGCATCAACCGGTTTTGGGAGCACTCCTAGGATGTGTCGCCTTATTCTTACCAGGAATCGCCATCAAAGTTGGGTTACTCCCTATTTACACCAAATGGCGCTCATATAGAGCTACCAAAAGTGTCCTTAGAGGTCTAAATGCAGTAGCAGTCGGCTTGGTAATGATTTTTTTTCTCCCGTGCTTTGGATTTCCTGATCAGGTATTTACAGATTTTTTCGGCTATCTACCGTCTAATCCGAGTCGGCTTTATCTCTCCAAGTGAAGATCCTGCTGTCCCTGCCGTATATGCCTCTCTGGATGCGGACGGCTGGTGGGTCACTATTACTGCGACAACCTTTGTAGCTTGCGAATGGTTTAATGTTCCCGCCCCTGTTGCGATTGCTGGCGGTGCTGTTGGTGGGATTGCCTGGTGGGGTGTTACCAAGCGATGAGTTGGCTACGGTGTTCCTGCCCAACCTGAAAGTGAGATAGATCAAACTATTATGTATGACTGCGGTTGTCATGGAGTGTTAAGTCACGTTTGTCGCATTTTGCATTCGGTTTTCAGTGGTTATTCTGTGTAGCAGGCATCTACTCCCTTTGTATTTGTTGTATGATATAAATGCTCGCGAAAATTAATCAAGAGAGAAATCCTCGTGTTTTCACTTTATCTCTCTGAATAGATATTGACCTAAGTATGCCTCGAAAAAAGAGCTTGGATCTTGCCTTCGAAGGCGTGTAGGGATTGGGCACCCTGAGACTATTCGTTGATCAAGATAGATGTTTTGCGGGGTGCAGGTACTAGCATACAGATTCTTTTCTAGTAGGTCTTTCATTTTATGAGCATACATTTCGACTTATCGTAATATTATTTGGAGGCAACGTTATGCTTATTGGAAGGTACAAGATCTGTTTCGTATTTCAATTTATTTAAAGCTTGAGTCGCATTTTGTCCAATCATCCCCAGGAAATATCTTCAACAAATTTAGATTCTGGCTCTCGGTAGTAAATCTGCTGCTATTTTGAGCTCCAAGGGATCTACTCTACCGCCGTCCAAGAACCTTTCCGGACTCCAGAAATGTGCTGGCAACAGGCTGTGTGCACGTTTTGAATTTCCCACGGCAAAGATGGTTGTCCAAACTCCGGTCTTTCGTTCTTAAATCAGAAAGAGCACCTCCCGAGGTGATATAAACATGAGATAAGGATCGGGAGTTTCTGAAGATTCGTTAAGGGGAACCAAAGTGATACTGCGAGGCACGACAGTGTAGTCTACTCGGATGGCAAGGGAAATCAGCGGTTGGCCTGAATATTTCGTACGCCCCAGGTTATACAGCCTGTGGCGATCCATATGAACCTCAAATTCTGAGAGTTGTTTTATAAAAGCCAAGGCTGGTTTGGGTATCTTGCACCAAATGGGTGCCTAATTAATAATTAACTAGAGAGTCGCATGTCAAATTTAAGCGAGAGTCAGAAACAATTAACGAGGAGCCTACATTCGTGAAAATCTTGCATACATTTGCAAGCATATTTATGACCCCTTGGCCAGTCGATCTTTTGTCATTCCTGTAAGTAGTAAGAGACCCATAGCACAGGAAGCAATGAGAGCTTTTGCTGCAAGAAAAACATGAGGAAAATATTAGAAGTCAGCCCCATTTCCTCAGTGTTTTCTCAAACACTGACAGAAAACCTGATTTTATTAAGATTTCCCTCCAACTTATGGAAAGTCCTGAAAAAATGGGGTGCACTTTCAAGGTTTTCATAATGTTTTCATCTGAGAAAAACATTTCAATGCTTCCAGTGTAGTATCCGGTGCAATGCTTGATCACCATCTTGCCCTGTCCTTTAGGGCACTTGTTAAGCTCTGTGCAGAACTAAGGTTAAGATATGTCGGCAACATCGAAGATGTACGAATAGGACTTGGCTTCAGCTTTGGTGCTGCACCACTATTGCAAGTCGCGTCCTGATTTCAAGTCAGTCGGGTCTGATCGGGTTTGGACAGTAGAGGTCAAGACAAAGTGTCGGGGATGTTGGAGCAGTCAAGACCAAAGGTCCAGACTGTAATGTGGTAAGACGATGTCAAACTAGAGATCGGTCGGAGGATGTCGGAGGGGAAGTCTGAGATGAAGTTAAAGACAGCAACCAAGAATATGACAGAGGGTAAACTAAGTTGATTTCCGGATAGAGAACTACCTAGGAATATACATGTACTTATATACTATAAATAGAAACTAACTCAAAGGAGGTAGAATAGATATAATGGAAAGGTCGGAGACGATCGGAGAACAGGGTAGATCAGATGGGGTAATAACAAGGAGTAAACAGGCACAAATAGGGGGATCGGATAAGGATGAGTCTCAGATGAATATGTAAGTCCAGCATGTTTCTGGTTGTAACCAATAAGGATCAAAGGCATGACAAATGGAAGATAAGGAAATAAACCAATGAGAATGACGGAAGATAACATGCTGATAGTGCATGGTCAGGGATGTTGGGTAACGTCGGAGTAGACATAGTGGTTGGAGATGCTATCGGAGTTGTTGGAGGGCTGTCAGAAGGTGATGCCAGGATAGGGCGTAACAGCACTAGAAAGATGACACTCTGTAAGTGTTACATCTTCTCAATTATAAATTAAGCTCACTCTCTGATTCATGCACGTTACTTTCATCCAAAGGTCAGTTGGAGTGTATCAGACAAAAAACCTTTTGCCTTCACAAATGTCCCGAATACGGTTCCAAGGCCCTTCCAATGGAGTCCCTCCAAGTGTAGGGGATTATTGCTTGATGTCTTTATCAAGAGCAGTCAGGATGGAAGGATATACGCTATAGTGCGGGAGGAAATTGTCGATAATTGCTTCAGACAACTCGTGAAAACACGGTGGTAACACATTAAAGAATGGACCAAGCATGAGGATTCCTCGAATCCATCCACATTCGATAGCTTGAAGAATTCATGGACGAGGATTCTCGTGACGGATGCCAGCTCCAATCATGTTATGGACGAACAACATTTCCATGAGAAGACTTTCTTATTGATCGGCAGAAAGGGATTTGACGGCTTGATGGAATATTTGAGCGATATGGAGAATAATGCCTGCGTCAAGAAGAGCATCACTGAGTGGATAACCGGGGGAGTGGAGGGGCGCGTCCAAGGTTCTTATTAGAACCTCCAGGGGTGAGGTGCCATTAAAACGGGACTGCGATATAAGTGAAGAAAGTCGCTCGACAAATATCTCTGCGAGTTTTGGAACTGTTCCTTGTGTTGCCAAAACTACGCGATCTATAGTTTCTTTGGTCGATTTCACGACAAGGATTTGTAGGAAGACCAATGGAACCATAACGCAACCCCACGTTTCTACCATCATCCAAAGCTGCGTAGCCAATTATACACTCCAGGGAACTGATATTATTCTTTCTTTCAATGTGGGAAGCTGAAGGAGTCTCTGTAGGAGAGTGGCGATAGAGCGGACGGCCACTTCCCGTATCGGGTCGTCGGAACTGAGCTTTCTGATACGCCTCAAGAGTAAATGTCATGAATGAATCATTTTCGAAAAATTAGTCGAGATTCGATTGACGATATCTTCGTTCGTTATCAACGTGTCGAAGTGAGGTGGTTGAAGGACAACGATGCAGGAAAGACAGAGCGGCCAATCCGTGTTTTTTTTTGTTTAGATGAAGCAAAAGACTTCATGTGGGAGACAAGAATGTCCAGGACTTGACGTCGTTGTTTGGGAACCTGCAACCCAGATATGAATATCGTTCAGACTATAGGGTGATGATAATCCCTACTAACCCGTTCAATGACATGCACCAGCATGAGTACATCTTTTTGATTTCCATTCCGTGCTCCACGCAATATCTAAAAGGTTCCACGAAGAGCCAGCGTACAATGCAAAAACAACGCAGTCGTACCTCGTCGACACGAGAATTTATCGACAAAAGGTTCATCTGTCCCCAAGGTGTGCCTTGCTATTCCCGTTGTCTTGGACTTCATAGAATATGGTGAGAAAAGGAAAATGAAGCAATGAAACTAGGACGATGAGATGGAGTGCGTGCTTTTTCTGTGGTCCCGTGTGGGTGCTCGACCTTAGAAGAAGTTGGAATGAACGTACGGCATTCTCCACTGCTCCGTATCGAAAGAGGGGCTAAACAAGCTGATTTAAGGTAAGTCAGCTCGATGAGGCAGATAGTCATTTTCTTACATGTTTATCCCGCCATGATCAACCTCCACGCAAGCTCTAGACCTTCGAATTCGGGTTCGGGTTCCAAGACCTAGCCGAACTTCTTCAAGTTCTTGTACGGTTTAATGCATGTATAGAACACATGCCTGCATTCTATACTTTCGGGAGCATATTTAGTTATATCCCAAGCTACTGCGATTCCGCAGCGTCCCTAAGATCAACCGGTCAAGATGGGGCTCCTTTGAAATTTTGAGCCTCCTTCTAATTACTTAAGTAAGTAACACGCACATCCATTTCCTAGGCAAGATTACCACATAGGCTTTAGGTAGAAATGGTACCAACATGGATGACAAACTTTCGTTAGAGAATATTGAGGGCCAGAGCAGGGAAAACGCAGGGTCCGGCCCGATTTTATCCGAGCATCCCGCGTCACAAAGTGGCATGTCACGTCCCAAGCCGTGGTCTATGGTGGATGGGAAAGGACAGTTCCTTTGCCGCCTTGGCGCCGCAACCGGAAGAATGCCGCTGCTGCCCGGCCGCTTATCCAATGCGGCACCCTTACCGCTACTATCTTGAAAGTATCTGAATTATCACTCTCGGGAGTATGCGTTATCCTTGATTATCCCTAGATGTTAGATTGTATTTTACGGCTCACTTGCGCGGTCTGGCTGTTATAACTGAATTAATATAATAATTTGTCTTCTTTTCCTTAACAAGATCAGGAATTTATCCTTGACCAGTCATTGCTTTAATTTTTGAAAATAACTCACTTTAAAAGATTCTGCTACCTATTCTACAAATTTTTGAAGTTCGCACCCCCTGACCTGTTCAGTACTTGCCGGTGGACTTTGAACCTGCAGCCTTATCGATCTTATCCAGTAATATTACACTCCACTTGAAAGGTCCCTGCCGCCGGTGACAGTCACACGCACCCACACGGCATTCGGCGTACTCCTCAGCGAGTGCTCAACGTACGGCGACCGTTCACGATGGTCAGTAAATATGCAGTGATATCACTGTTTTTTAAGGCTTTTTACCCTATAAAGCAGTAATAATTACCTGAGTTTATTTATATAATGTACTAAGCGTTGCTTGCCGTTCGAAGTGTACACTGGTAAGTACTCTTCGAGAACCCCCACCCACATCACTCCTTTAATCCAACATATTCAGATCCCATCCTAGGCCGTGGACTCCGATACTACCATTGAATATAATGTTCAAATCACTCACAAACCGTGCTTTCTAAATTATACCGGTACCAAGCTGGCACAAATTGAATACCCCGAGACAGGCATGAATTCTAATACCGCCATTGGGCACCTTTTCCTTTTGAAAGCCGGCGAATCTTCACCGCTGGATGCGGTGGTATATTCGGTTGGTGTACCAATGGGACGGTCATCCAAAAACAGGCAGTGAACTGTTCCCTGCTCATTGATGGTACCGGAAGATGTGTACACTGCATGAGAGGTCATTGGTCTTGTATATCTTTGCAGTGGATGATCCCAGCTCAACTTATGATTTTCATTTATAGGTCAAGGTAGTAAAATATGCCAAAATGTGCTGATGACATCAATTAAAACTACCACATGGGGAACGAGAGTACATAGAAGCAAGTGAATGTGAGGTTGCAAAAGGAGTGAAAATATCATTTTAGGGAGTGGTGAACTTCAGAGCTCAGTCTTTTATGCAGCGGTGAAACTGGATTTAGCGTCAAATACAACTAAACATAACCCTAAATTGCTTGAGAATTCTTGGACATTCTGTGACTGAAACAAAGTAGCTGCAAGATGCCGCATAGATTAGATATGCTAAAATTGAGTGGCTGTGGGATTGATTCTGGGATACTTACGGGGCAGGTGGTGTGAGTCATGTCATGGTCCCAGGCGCGAGGGTCCCAGTAGGCTCAAGAACAAAAATGGAAGAGATCCCTGGCAGATCCCTTGCGATCTTGCACTAAAGATAGACTGAATTGTATCAAATATGAATAATCGACCCCTCACTCTGATTAATAGTAAGGCTCCTAATAGAATTAGTCAACGGAGCGTATCAAGACCTCCAGGGCAAAACTCGGACGGTATAATCCTGGTCGATTGCTCTAAGTATCCGGAATGAGTGATGTGCCTGGATACTCTCTAGATTATGCCTAGCCCAGTCGCCACTCGGGGGAGATGTGGCGAAGCTAAGTGAGAGATGACTACGCAGCTGGTTGCTGGCATCGATACAGCATCGAGCGGCATAGGGGAAAAAAAGTGAAATTGAGGCCCAGACATGCACCTGCCTAAACGGGAACTCCGCCAGACGCTAGATAAGTCCTGATCACGCAAGTCACGGTTCAAACAAATTTGTGAGTCAACATTCCTCCTGCCTTCAACTCTCTTTGACATGAGTATATACTATCTTTGTAGAATGGGATGCAACACTTGGTATCGTCAATGCGCAGGCGCCCACGCGTATACGTATTTTTGCCCGCATAGGCCTTAAAAAGTGACACACATGGGATCAAAAACCATGAATAGCAGAAAACCTTGTAGTGTAATAGTAATGGTGTGATATGTGTTGTTTCAGCTTAGCTATACAATCCTTATTGTTTGGGTCTATGGTTTGACCCAGAGGGTGAACAATTTTTTTGGAGGGGAAAGAACTGGGCCAAGTTGCATTTTTTCTTTTTTTTTTTTCTTTGAGATTAAGTAATATTGAGTAAAACCTTTTTATTTTAGTTATGGTATAAGAATTGAAAGTAAGTAAACAGTACAAGGGAGGCAAAGCTTTGAACACTAAGTAACTACAAGTAAATCTAATTAGTATACTAAAGATTGTCACTACAGAGTTGCTACGGAGAGGTTGAAGTCCAAACTTATTACATAATTCACTAGTTACTGTATTTGGAATATTCGAGTAAGCGCTTACCTACCATAACAGGAAGGTGCGTGTATGGGTCGACCGTCCAAAAAAAGTAGCTGTCCTTTCCCGTTGTTATGGGCTGATCCTAACGAAGGGTTCCAAAGCGTGACCGAAGTAAAGAACGAAGTCACACTAAAGAACGAAGGGTTAGAACCGAAGGACTTGGCTTCAACATCGTAGGTTCCGCCGCCTCGAACTGTACGTGTCCTTAATTTGGAACAGATTAGAACCAACAATATAAGAGCAGATTTGAATACCGAAGTTCCGAACAAAGTGTTCGAACAAAGTCCGAATGAAGTCCTGAATGAAGGTAGGACTTCGGAGTAAGATCAAAGGTTCGGGATGAAGTTCGGAGTTGATCTTCAAAGGTCGTATTTGTCAGGGGACGCCTCCAGATTTCCGCCCGGAACCTTTCCGTCCGGAACTATCCCTCGCGTCAAGCACCCTCTGGAAGCGATTCCGCGCGGGATTCACCCTCAACACATTCGTCGACTCCTATGGCCGGAGAGTGGGAGGTTTGGTTGGAGACAATGGTCGCCTGGTGGAGGATATATGCGCATATAGTCATAGCGCATGAGTGATGGGTTGTTTAGTGCCGGTCGGCTTAGGGATTGTTCCATTGTTTCTCCGTTCGCTTCCGCTTCCTTTGTTTTCCTTCTCATTGGTTCGTTTCCCTTTCCTTTATTGCTTCCGGTTCATCAGATCATTGTTCACTTTCCTTTCGGAGTTAGCGTTCCCGTTTCCGGACGGTATATAGTGGGCTCACTCTGGCAGAGGCAATCCAAGTCTTTCTCTTTGGATTTCCCCTCTGCTAGGTGAGATTCCCTTCGCGTGTATATATTTCATTTACTTATATATCTTTGGATTTCCCCTCTGCTAGCTCTGCATGACGTCCGCTCGGCTTCGAGGGTTGCCCTTACAGTATTCGGTTCGGAGGTAATAGAGGTCTGAAGTATATAGAGGGAATGAGCACTAGGCTCGAGTTATAGGAATGATATACACTAAGGTCTATAAGGCTTAATGGGCTAATTTCTGACTGCAGAAAACTAGCTAAGATACATGTACTTATATACTATAAGTCCTTGGACGAAAGCGGAAGGAAGTCTTACAAACAAATAAGTCAAATGCGGAACATAACATATCATAAAGTGATAGAACAATGGGTATATGTGTATCGTCGAATAGCGAAGGTTTGGGGGAATATATAAACGAATAATGTGAATGACCGAAAAGGTATGACGGACAAATATGCAATACAAATATAAGCAAACGGAGGATATGTCATGAGAACAAATAAGCGAACGGAAATATGCCATAAGAAAAGATAAGTGAACAGAAACAATACAAACGAAATAGGAACGGGCATGACGAAGTGTCACCTGTCGAAATAGAAGAAGTGTTGAGGACCAATTGTGCCAGGTCTGGGGAAGACCAATAATAGTCTTATGGAATAGTGAAGCGGATAGTGTGATAGAAGGAAGTATGTGGGCAAAGGTGTTGCTCTCGGGTGTCAAGACCTGATTCCGATATCCACTCCGGACTCCGATATGTTATTCATCTTTGATTTCCTTCGGACTCCGTTATATTATTCATCTTTGATTTCGGTCTTCGTCTCATGTTTCTGTTCACATTCTATTTGTTGTCGGACCTCCAATTTTATCTTATTCTTATCGTTCATTCTTTATCTTCGGATCTCCGTCCTTCTTATCTCGCTTATTTCTCATCGATGCCAAGCATCATTTATGATTTCACGTGTTTTATGTTCCACATGACTTTTACGTTATATTCTCATCGGACTCCGCGTCATATTATTTCAGCCAACCACACTCCTTATCATTCTTTCCTTATCTGTTTCATCTCCGTGACCCTGACTATTTCCCCATTTGTTATCGGCCTCCATTTAGTATAAATAGCCGTCTTTGTATTATGGTTCAGCAGTCAGAAATCCACTTCGTTATTCTATTAACTCATTCCGGCCTCCGTCTGTCTGTCCACTTCTATTCCATTCCACTATACTCGGTCTCCGAGTTCCTCTCTTTATACCGACTTGTCTGTGACAACCGTTGGACTCCGAAATCCAATTCCGAATACCATTCTGAAATAAGGACAACGCATACGGTTAAGGGCGCAACACATAAGTTGAAGCCAAGTCCTTTCAGTTCATATCATCCGGACTCCGAATTACTCACTCGTTCTATTATATCCGGAGTCCGAAGCGACATCTAGATATCAGGACGTAACATCGGGATCAAGAAGAAGTCGGGATGTGGGCAAAGGGTTTGTTGTGTGGATACAAAGACGAGGTGAGAAGCAAAGTCAAACGAAATAAGATGGAAGTCAAACGAAGTCTAAACGAAGCTCTCTGAAGGTATGTGACCTTCTCCGAAGCTTCGTAGAGGTTAAATGAAGTCACGTGTTGTGACACTTAAGCACGGGGCTTAACACCCGTCCACCATAGTGGTCTACTGAAAAGTGCTCAGAGTTCCCGGTCTTCACCAACCATCACTGTACTGTGTCGATCTACATTACTAGATTCTCACATCCACCAATATTTGACTCTACACTCCATGGGTACAATGAAATAATCTTCTTCAGTCATCACAATCTGATCACCTGGGATCATCAGCACCTTCACCAAGTTCAGATATGAGCCAACTCTCAAATAAGCAAACCTCGGACACCAGTTCCAAGCATCAGGAGAAACCCCATGCAAAGGTATACTACATATAACTTCAATAAACCTCAATTAATTCGATTATCAGGACTCCGTGGAGATACCCAAGGAGACGTCAGTGTCCAAGAATGCTGGAGAGATCCAGGCTGATGGGAGCCCTGTGAATCCCTCATATAACACTCGATTTGAGGAGTTCAAAAAGGTAGATATCCTGTACTTAGTTCATTGAACGGAATCTCTCCAACTTGGTTTCCGGAGCCTGGATGAAAGAGTGGGTTGGTCGCAAGAAATACTAGTGGAGATTTTACAGACCATGCATGAATCTGAATACTTTTCCCATGGACGTAGGGATATGAATTTTCGCTTTTGGATTACATACCAGCAAACTGCGAAACAGAATGATAATGAATTCTTGGAATGTCACAACAGCAATTTGGATGTCCAACTGATATTTATATGTCCTGCAGCCAAACCTGGAGGGCATATTTATATAATAACAACTGTTAAGATGGGTCTCTTCTCAGCTGTTGGTTCTACATTTATTGTAGATGTGGAGTCAGATTTGAATCCTAATCCTGTGGATATGACCAATACCTTCCTCAATTTCCTAGTACAAGTGGCATATAACAAAACCACCCCAGATCAGTCGATCTTGGCTCAATCTTTTCCAGACCCATCATCAGCAAAGCGGGCCACACGTGCTAAACTCCCCATATTGCTAGGTAGCACTAGGTAGGATAGGTAAGTACGGAGTCACTAGGTGTTGGTATATAGACTACATAGCCCTACATACCACCGCCTATCACTCCTAGCATGGGCACTAAAACGGATTCTGTGTCAGCTTTCCTGATGATCCAGCACAATGCTATGGACTCAAGGATTAAGATATCTCAGTCTTTGACTCAGTTTCCTGGCTGCATTCAGCACTGTTCTTGGTGAATAGTGGTTGGAGCATTATAAGACCTCACGTAGTACTGTGGAAGAACATGGTTTGCACCATCATATAAGAGCTAGAGAGATGCAATAATGGCATTTTCGATTGTTCTGGATATTTTATCAGTTATACTGCAAGTGTTTCTATTTACCTTCCTCATTTCGCTGGCTGAAAATATTTACTCTCAAGAGAAAAGGCTTGAACTACTAATTGCTTTGGCCATGGCAATTGGACCTTTATTCTATTTTGCTACCATGTATATCAGGATTAGACATACATAGTCCCCATTTCAAACAGGACTCACATTGGTTATTAGTCATAAAACTCCATCCCTCTGGAAGAAATGTCAAAATAGTGGAAGGATCATTTGGGACTCAACCATTCAAAGGATCCACTGGAATTCAATCCTCAAAAGGAGCTTTCAGGATTCATCTATTAGCGCGGTACACCATTTGGACACATTCACGGAGCTGTCAAAAAAGATGCCTTCTTTGAAGGAGAAAAGGAAAGACTTTTCTCTCATTCTATCTAGATGACTTATCAAAATACGGTGAACATTTCTGAGTACTAGTAACCATACTGAACCTGCAGTTTTCATTGAGAACCCAGAAGCACCCAATTTCAGTCCATCCAGCAACACATTAATTTTGATAGCTCTCTCGGAGGGACTGCCTGCATATTCTCCGTCAAGGCCAATCCAGAACAAAGAACTGTTTGAAGCAGTTAAATGGGTTATTGAGACATCAACTGATTCGGATACCATCACTCAGGTGGCCTTTATGGTAATGGAAACTAGTTGAATTTCTCCTACAGACTTACAAGGGATCCTTGATCAACTGATATTTATGTTCTTTTCGGCTTTCAAGTCAGCTGATCAGCTGTCAGAGTATTCCGGGGAGCGTGCATGTGCCTGCTACATGGCAATCACTCACTTATATTGGCTCAGAAGAGTAGATCCTGAATTAAATATTATGGGAAGCAATTATGACAATACATTTCTTGTGGCTCTAGAAAAAAACCACATAGCACATCTCAATATATTCTCCCATAGAATCATTGCATTACTGCATTCAAGCTCCGGGTTTGGCACGAGTTCTGCGGTACTAGTGCCACTGTGCAATCTCCGAATAATGAGGAACTTCACAAGTATAGCCATCTAGAGTGGTTTGCTCGTAACATTAACCGTGTACTCTTCCATGATTCCCCATTTAGTATAATTGAAATCACAGACACATGAATGAGCATACTCCATAGAAATGCTGATTCGAGAAAAGTTATTCCTAATATCTCCTGGGTATATGCATTTTATTAGGGTATAAACCCAACATAGATATGTTTCAAGAGATGGAGTGAGGTACGTAAATCCATCAATAAAACTATTGATTATCACATTGATTTACTTAAAGATCCTTGGAAGCCGTCCTGTTGGAGGAAGTGCATTAGGAAAGTTGACACAGGCAGCTAAATGCCTTTCTAGCCCGTCGATTTACTATAGTGCTATTTAGCTTCAAGCTGCTTAGAATTGCTAAGGATTGCTAGACCTCTCCTCCTTCCTAATTCCACACAGAGTGTAAAGTGAATGTTTCAACAAGTCACATGCAGTTTTGTCTGCCTTTGTCTTTCTCAGTGACAGTGTCTTCAACCTTTTGCCTCGAACCACCATTTCCTCGTCACAAACACCGAACATGGCTGCTATACAAGACCCCATCTGCTACTGTCTTATTCTTGCTTGCATCTATTTTGACTAATAATTACTTGTATATGTCGTTCTGCAACTAATACTGATGTGAGTCATCAATTCATTTAATCTTTCCTCATATTGACATATGTCATGTACCACAGGTTATATTATGTGAGAAGCCTCCCTTCAGTCATCCGTTCCTTCAAAAGGTCTTAAGCCTCGTTGCTTTTAATCCACAAAGTTGCCCCACTCTTGGTGCACATTTCCAGATGCCTTTGATCCTTTATGTCTTGAGACTCTTGCATTTGTCTGTACAATGGTAAGTTTACCACTCTACCCCATTCTGCATTATTATCTAATCATCCCACAGACTCATTTCGCACTTGCAAACCTCCTCAAGGAAAAACATCAAGAGTTCAGTGCCGATGAATACTTCCTCATTTACATTGATTATTTGGAGATGTTGAACAATTTCCAAGCAGAAGAGCCTGAAGAACTTGAGAATTGTTTAATGATAATGTTAGCTGATGGTAAGTAAGTATTACTAGTATCTACTTTTTTGGCCTCCTTCTGACAGTTGTTATTGGTTAGAATAAATCTTGGGAACGCAGAGAAAGTAATTCACAAGAAGAAACAAACTGCTGGTTTCTCTGGAGTTGCTCTCAAGAAAGAACTCTCAATGATGACAGCAGCACAGTCTAGTCAGGTCCTGCAAGGGATGGCCGTAGCGGCGGTGCTTGCACCTCATGGTTCCGCTACAGCCGCCATTGGCAATATTTTCAAGCTACGGCGCCGCTTCCAGCTTCTGGAGTTCCTTATCCTGTGCCATATGGATATCCACCGGGGGCGCCGCCTTTTCATTTTGCTATTCCCCAAGGTCCTTCGCAGCCAAACATCGCTCATAACCCATCAAAGTAGGGCTCAGGACACGATATACGCCCTTTATCTTGTGCATGGTGTGTCAGCCTAAATTAAAATTACACTTTTGGCCGATCTAATGCTTATGCCATGCTGTAGTGATTTTACGGTTATTTTTGTTAACAACCTACCATAGAATTTTGCTCCTTATACAACTTGCTACTACATGGTTCCCCTCCAATAGTCTCCATAAATCCTCTCCTCTCCCCCTCAAAGCTTCATCATAATTGTTCTTTATAATTGTATATATTCTAATACCCATGCTGCGATAAAATCTGATTTTTTTAAATTATATATTTATGCCTAAATATATCTGGGAAGTAGTGTGATAGAGAGGGATAGCCGGTGCTAGGTATTCTACAAGCTCAACTTATCGTGCTATATAGCACACAGCTAGCTGTCAGCAACGATGGCAGTACAGCGCTAAGGTCCTCGCTAAGGCTGCTAGGGCTCCTTTTCTAGTGGCGGACACGCTAAAGAAGCTACGGACTCTAAGACCACTACTGTATATAGACTATATAGCGCTACTTGGACTGCGTCAACTTTCCTGATGCACCAGTAGCTTCAGGAGCCGCTTTGAAATTATTTATATGCACTTATTGCTTACCTATACAAACGTAGTCCTCTCGAATCACTTTCTTTGGCTGAGCATACATCCTATCAGGTATTCAAAATCCATTAACTATTATTCAGCTTCAAAATCAGCATTCTCTCTGGAGCCTGAGTGGGACTAAAGATGTATTATACTGTATTCTATAATCTGAATCAAGAAGGCGCTGCTCTTCGATTGGATTGGAAGGTCTAATAATGCCGCATCATAGCCATAGCCATAGCCATAGCAATATAAATTTCCAATCGACTATAAGAGTGATTATTGACACTGAGCCAGCAGATAAACCAGATGAGCACCGGTGCGCGCATGGCTGCAAGGGCCGTCAAGCCGAATTAAGTCAACATCCATTCCATTGCATCAACTGCCACCACTGCATTTCCGAATCGACTTTCGGAGATCCATAGAAAGGAGGAGAAGCACATCTCCATCCTATCCTATCCCATCTCATCAGAGCATCATTTCGGATTCGGATGGAAGATCAGATCAGATCAGATCCGTTTTTTTCTCGATCGCAATGGGAGTGGGAAATTTAGAGGATGCGATGCAGTTGCATGTGCAGGTGGAGAGCAGGGTTGATTATTTGAGGAGATGTGTGATTGGTCGATTGGTCGACCTGGGCTTCTAGAAAGATGAGAATTTATTGGGAATATTTGGGAGGAGATTTGGGAGATTTGAAGAAATAACTAAATAGAGAATTACGTGCATTTTTCATTATTTATTCACTGTCTACGTAACACTTCCTCATCTGATTCATAAACCCTGTGAATATAAAATACCTCCTAAGAGCTAGTGCTGCGACCGATTGTGGTCACAGCTTCAATCAGATCAAAGAACCCAGTGCTTAATTAGGAGAAAATTCGATTCACAGCGGGATAGTTGTCCAATGACAAATGACTGTCAGCGTGATTTGGACTTGGCGGGCTTGTTGGAAGAATATATTTGGAATATTATTATTAAAATGTTTGGGATTCGGTAGTACTTAGGTACGTATTATTTATCTACCTAAGATTATGCACAGAGCCAGTCGTTCCTAGTCTAGACGTTATATTTGTGTATGATGCATCTCGATCCGGAATGCTGAGTCAAATAACATCAAATCAGATCGAAAGAAGGACTATTAGGGCCCGGACCAGCCACTCACTGTCTTCCGTCCTTCCATATCATATCTAGATTTCCAACACCGTGATGTCTTCTCAGAGCCTCCTGTCTCTCTGTCAAGTTACATATTGCAATATTCCCTTAATTTCCCATACGACGGTTAAACGACGTCGACGTCGACGCTCGAGCCTCAGCCCGCCAGGAAATATGAAGTAGTTATGAAATAGTACTGGGCCGGGGAAATTATACCCCCGTCTGTCTCCGAGTCTGCTGCAGATCCACCGTGCCCTATGCCTGAACCGTAGGCACAAGATGCACATGTGGTCGTCGCAAAGCAAACCTGAGAACTTGATGTCTTAGCGAAGTTAGCACGTAGGCAGTTTCTGGAGCTGCAGTGGTTGGTTGGATGAAGGAAGATTGACGATGGGGAGGCACATGCTATCGACGGAAATAGGTTAGAATGAGGATGGTGATTGGATAGAAGCTCGGAGGGGAAGCACCGGGGGTTAAGTAGGGTCACCTGTCAGTCATCGCATTGATGTGCTAGCAACGTGTTATGCCAATGATCGCCGACTCGGATGGGAATGTGACATTTTCTATGAGTCTTGCAAGCTGTAAACAACAAGAAAAGAAAAACATCGCGCTAAGAGCGTCATATCAATTTCGATGCATACAGATCCAGGAAGGTGTGATGCACCGCACCTAAATTGCCAGTGACGTGAAGAACATCATTAAGAGCTGGAGGAAATTAGGTCTCGGAAAAACCGTTATATCACCGTCATGATCATTCGAAGAAGTTCCGCAGAATTAAAGAAGCCTCGCTGAGCTAGTAGAAGGGTGTCTCAGTCTGTCCACCATTACTAGCAGAATGGAGAGTCAGGTCCCTGAGACTGCAGGAATGTTATTTATTGCAGCGCAGGAAAAGAAAATGATTCGCGTTATCAACTTCGAGGAGGCAAGGATCTAGAGAAGGCGTGATGACAGATCCAGGTGTGATGCACCGCGCCGCACCTAAATTACCAGTGATGTCGGAAACAAGAAAAACATTAAGAACTGGAAGAAACTCTTTAGCTCAGAGTTTCGGCAAAACGGTGCCGTTATCACCGGCATGATCATTCGAAGAAGTTCCGCAGAATTAAAGAGGTTTCGCTGGATTATGTAGTACCGGAGGCTTTTAAACATCGCTGGTAGAAGTGGATCCGGAGGTATTAGGAGCCTGAGATTTCAGGAAGGTGCATCTGCCGTGAGTATTCCAGAGTGACAATTGCCGTTTTGCCTTGACATCTTCTCCGGGGCTTGAAGAGAATTCCGTCCTGTACAGCTTTGTGTCAATGATGCAACTAATAGTCGAGTTGATCGAAATTGTCAGGAATAACATCAAAGGAAAGGCACTTTATTATATATTGTGCCCGGATACCTACTAGACTGAAACTCGTCATATGGAATGCATTAAATAGATTTTCACCTTGGCACAAAGAAGATGTAGCAAGGACGCCGGACGTCGGACCTTGCGCTCTAGACATCTGTCGTCACGGCCATCCGTCCTATTATCGCCCTCGGATCCGCCGTCCAGCATCATTATTGCGTCTGACCTTTCTCCGTTTGAGATAGGAAGAAAAGAGAACATGGCCAGTGGGGGGCTTGATAACACGGTAAGAACGTTGCATCGATGCTAGGGAGAGAAAAGAAAAGAAGGCAGCTCAATGAGGATGATAGCCTGAGGCCGGATTCAGAATAGCTAGTGCTGCGCTCAGCTGTCAGCTTATGACATCCGTCGTGAACAGTAGAGTTCCGAATCCGCGCTGGATTTCGAAGTTGAGTCCAGATCTAGCTGTAGCGGGCACGGTTATGGATCCGCATTCGGTGCGCGCGGTGGGGCGTGGGATGTCAAGAGTGAGAGGGAAAATGGAAAATGGGGTGCTATTGAGTGATGCTTTAGATGTTGCAAATGAGAGTGTAAGGGCTAGCTGAAATGGAAATTCTCCAGGAATGGGGGCTGAAGGCACGGGGTCTGGCAAGGTGGTTACCTCCCATCCATCCAGATTTCGGAATGAAACAGCATGTCAGTGCCAGTACTAGTGTGACGTGCTAGTTGCCCGTTTAGTTAGCTCCGGGCGGCGAGAGGGGACTTGAGCAGGACTTACATAGATATGACGGTGGTCCGAGGTGAAGATGGATCCGGTGGCACGAAGGAAGTGGACGGTGGAGCCTCGGTGGCACGAAGAAGATCAACGATACAAGCCAAAACCTAACCAAAAAAAAAAAGGCTCTTTTATGTCATTGTCAACGCTCTTGGATACATCCGTTGATGTTCGTGTTTAGCCGGTGTCTTGCGCATACTGTTCAATGACGACATCATCTTTGAATGCGATGAGGATAAGTAGAGAATAGATAGATGACTTACTTACATATACACCTCTCCACATCCGGATCCCCACATCAAACTTCCTCGAAATGATGCCCTACCTGCAACCGGGGGAAAATCTAACAGCAGGCTTCGGAAGAAAGTTATCACTGCTTTGGGATCGGAATCAAATTTGTGGCGGTACGCCCAGCCTCCAGGCTACGGAGTACGTAATAAATTAGAATTAGATCTGCACACGCTTGCAGAAGGGCATCACATCACATCGCATAGGCGTACCATCAATGTCCTTACATACATACATCCAAAGCGTAGGACCCCAGGACGCAGCGGACGATGTAGGAATGGAAATTGTCTGGATGCTGACGTGCCGAGCTCGGAGCGACACCGCGCGACTACCATCAATCAGAAGAATTACATTTGATGTGCTATATAGGAGGTGCATTGTGTGACTTGATTTTCTTGTGAGGGTTAAGCTGCGTTAGGGAGGTTGTAAGCAGTGTAGAAGAAAAGGAATAGGCTCGTTCGGATAGGTTCTTGGCCGTCGCTGGCTGTTGTTGGGAGTGGAGAAGCGGCGCTTGGGTAAAGGCTGTGTGCTGGCCGGCTGGGAAGACATCTTCCCTGAATACCAAGCAAATACATGAGAGATGACTGGGATGCTTCTGGCATTGATCGTTCCATCGATCCAGCACTCACATAGACGCGCAGAAAGGTCAGACCTTTATAAGCCTTTCTACCACCAAAAAAGAGCTAAGAAATCTTGAAAATCCAAACAAAAAAAAAAAAAAGACAAAAGATACCCGAGAGCTAGCGTAGCGAAAAAAGAATATCCGCGAGCTTTATTTGATCATGCCCAGGACTCATCCGATCACTACTGATTGGTTGATACGCCATGGCCAATGAGCGCGCGGAATTTGGCTCCTACATATTCTTTGGGATACCCGGGGTCGCAATCGCAACGACCCAATTTCGGCGGCGACGACTAGGCTTCCGATTCTTGTTTCTTTCTCCTCACCACCACCAACGGCGTCCACGCCCTTTCCTTATCGTCAACTCCAACGAACGATGCCCGCCCCCACTGGCACCAGCACCCGCGAGCGACGGCTCTCCGACCCCCTCACTGCGGCATTACAGCCCCCGCCTGACGAGACGCCAGAGCAGCGGAACGAACGACTCGAGCAGGAACGACAGGCGAAGAAGATTAGCGATGA
>KN837397.1:0-38974 GCA_000827215.1 Sphaerobolus stellatus SS14 | reverse complement strand
CACCCCCATCGACGACGCCCGCTCCCCCACCGCCGACGCCTTCGTGCCCCGCACCTCCACCACGACGCCCCCCGGCGCCCTCTTCGCGAACCAGCCGTACAGCGACCTCAAGCTCCGCCTCGGGCCGTTCCTTGCGCTGGAGAACAGACTGATGAAGCAGCTATCGGCGACGGACGACGACGAGGCGACGCATTTGTTCCCGAGTCCACCGCCGTTGGCGCCGGCGACTCCTAACTCAGTTAGCACGCCCACGCAGAAAGCGAAACATGCGGAGGTGTCTATTAATAACAGACATAATTGGAAGAAGGCGTTTAATAAGTTTTCGTTGGGAGCTAAAGGAAACGGAAACGGTGATTATCTTCACCCCATCTATTTGGATGTAGGATTTATTAATTTTATTTGGTCAGATGCTGAGCAAGACGGATGGTGGAATGATCCCTCGGATCCATGCCACATTCTGAATGCCGCCCACGCGGATGTCGAGTGGCTTTGGAAGGACAAACCAGTTCAAACGGAGTTGAGGCGAAAGAGGTTACGGCTGGAAGAGAGTTCTGGATTGTGAGTACCGTCAATTATTTACGTACTCATACGTATTCGACTTTATTTCATTTTAACTATTCTTCCGAATATATAACCACCCTAACACACTATGTCCCCCAGCTACCTCGACTCCCTAGACCGCGTCACCGACCTGCGCTACATTCCCTCAGATGACGACGTCCTCCGCGCGCGCCTAAAGACGATCGGCGTGGTCGAACACACCTTTGCCCTCGAGACGGGCAAACAGAAGGGTGCCGATTGGCGGATTTTTGATGTTGGAGGGTGAGTTTTCCTCCCTTTTTCTCTTATTTATTGCGTTTTGGGGGCTTTTTATTGATGATTTCGATAGGGCAAGAAGTCAGGTATTTAATATCCCTTGTTTAAGCTTTGGGGTGTCCATCCTAAATTGAATTTAATGAATAACAGCGTCACGCGTGGATCCCGTATTTCACAGATGGTATGTCCTTCTCCTCCCCCATCTAACCCTCTAATATACAATATTATATTCAATAATAAATGTCCCCAGTAAACGCCCTCATCTTCCTCGCGCCGATCTCTGCGTTTGATCAGGTGCTTGTTGAGGTACATCCATCCCACTTTCACATCTTGATTCGCCTCTTAATATGTTCCTTTTTTGCGGTTGTGGTTGTGTAGGACCCGCGCGTAAACCGCCTCGAAGACTCGCTCCTCCTCTGGCGCGCCGTCGTGGCGAACAAGCTCCTCGCGAACGTTAATATTATTTTGTTCCTTAATAAGTGTGATTTGTTACAGGTGGGTTTTTCGGCTTCAGTTTCGTTTTATTTTTCTCGGCTTTGTTTTCTGTTATTCTGTAATTTTTGCTTGTTATTTTTCTTTACATTCGACCCATGCGCATATTTATCCGGGGGGTTTTTTCCCCATACCCATACCATCCCTTCCATCTCTCATTCTATTCCCATCTAATGCCGTTCCCTCCGTTCTCTCACGCGACAAAAAAAGAGAATCCCCGCCCTTTATCCCACGTTCATTAACCCATCCCCCTTTTCGGATTTTATATCCGTTATTACTTATTTTTTTTGTTCTTCTTCCGTTCTGCGGGTTGTTTGTTTATTTGTTTTTCGTCTTCTTCGGTGGTTGCCCGGTTTCCATGGGCCCGAGATTCGAGCTTCGAGTCTTCATTTCTTCCGTCGTTCTTCCTTCACCTTCTTTTACTTCACTCACATGCATTCGTTACACGTGACTGACCTTATTATCTTTTCCATCACCACAGTCCAAATTAGAAGCCGGCGTGCACCTCAATCAATACATGACCTCGTACGGGGACAGACCGAATGATACTGAGAGTATATCTAAATGTGAGTTTTCCCTACTCTTTTTTATTCAATTCGATTATCGCATCGCCTTTTCCTTCCCCTTTCGCTCCTTTCCGTCACCCTGTCTGTCTGGTGGTTAACGTTTGATCCGCTTTCTCACCCTTCCCCCCACACCGCTGGGATTCGAACATATCACTCTCACTCTCCCTCCATCCATTCATCCTCGCCCCTCCCTAATAACACTTTCCCACCCCGCCTTCTTCCCTTCTCATCTCATCTCACATTCCCGTTTTTCGACGTGGCATCCTTTGACACGACACTAACGCCCACGTCCGTCAGACTTCCGAAGCAAGTTCCTTGCACTTAACCAATCGTATACCCCGAATCCGGAGCGGGAGATATACCGTGAGTATTTTGTTTGTGGCGTTCTTTATTTTTTGGTGGTTTGTTTGCTGGGTTTGGGGTGGTGTTCGTTCGTGGGGTTGCGTTGGGTTTGGGTTCGGCCGTGCGTGCTTTGGGTTCCTTTACGCACGGACGGGGGTGATCAGTGCGATTCGATCAATTCTTTCTGCTTTGGTGTCGTCTGACCAAGGGACAACGTTGGCATTGATATCCATCGCTCGTCTTCTTCCATTCCATTCCCCCAACCATTCCCTCTTCTGATGGATTTCCAATGCCATAACTAACCACCTCCTTTCCAATTCCAGTCCACATGACAGCCGTGACAGATACCCGCCGGACGTCGTCCATTATCACTAATGGTGTGTATCTTCTTCCTTATAATGTAACATTTATTGACTGGCGTGGGATTTTCTTTTCTTTTCTTTCATTCAGTTCGTGATATCATCTTGAGAGATGACTTGCGTGATGTGAAGTTGTTGTAAACTTTTCATATCGTGATGGCCTTTATGATTGTGATAAGCTGCGGTTTGATTACGCATGGAGATTGTACTCATGCAGAAGAGCCGGGGCTTTTAGGGCGCGGTACAGTTAGGCATGCCTACTATTAGCCGGTGGCAGTGCTCGACGATCAGAAGACGTCGATGCATTTCCTTTACCTTTTTACTTGATTATGTTTCCTTTCTTTTTCCTTTGCGTTTTTCCCTTTGCTTTTGCATTTTCCTGTTTTCTTGATACAATCCCCTTTCTCCCGATTTGCTCAAATATCCAACCACTCTTCTGAAAAAGCTACATACCATTGTCACCGTTGATACTCTTTGTTTTAGGGTAGTTAGTATCCGTCGCCTTTTTCTGTGCTTGAGTCCATGTCCATGCTTGTACAATTTATAACTATATATCTTCATAATTATGTTTCGGACCCCGAGTGCTCAGGACGTCGACAGAAGTTGGTTCATGACCTGATTTGATGGGAGAACGCTGATTTCTTTTTACTATTTGTAATGAAAGGAAGGGAACCGTAACGATGTGCGGTAGAATTGCATTATTATTATCTAAAGATGGAGGACGGGTTTCTATGTAGATCATTGATATTGACAGCTAGGGATAGAAGCTTCAAGAGAAGACTGGACTTGGAGATAGGCCGTGGAAGGCTTAATGTGTTTCGGGACCGAAGTTGTGATAATGTCACTGTGCGGGAAAATACAATTAAAGGCGGAGGACGGGTTTCTTGTCCCAACCTCGAGGCCCAGACGTCTGAGAACAGTGTCAAGACGATCAATGACAGTCGTACCGGACGGTAATTTGGAGAGGGAATTGTACCAGAGAATAATCCGGTTCCTTTACATTCAGTGAAAGAAGACTTCTAAAAACTGGTGCAGGATAGCGAGGGTCTCTATCACCTTCATGGAAAAGATACGAAAGGATCTGTATAGGAATCGCCTCTGGTCTTTTTTCATGGAGTAGCTCGAGAAACTGCTCAAGGATAAGGGCTAGCGGGTCAATAATATAATGGAGGGCACTACGATAGCTGCGGGACTGACGATTCAGGCTGCATAGTCGAAGAAGCACCTTCTCCAGTAAGACAGCTTCCGCGGATCTGCGAGTCGCTCGATATGAGAATTAAATTGTTATGGATGGCTTTACACGTACCTTGTTGCATATTTTGAAAAGATATCTGCGTTGGGTTTATACCCCAATAATATGCATATACCCAGGAGAATATTAGGAATAACCATTCTCGAGTCAGCACTTCCATGGAGTATACTCATTCATGCACCTGCTGTTTCCCTTTGAGTAGTACGATATTCGCTGCCCGAAAGTTCGAAGAAGAGAACATAGTTAATATTACGAGTCAGCCATTCTAGATGGGGAGACTTATGAAGCTCATTATTCTTCGGAGATTGCAGAGCAATATGACAGTTGAACCTGGGGCTTGACATGGGGCGCAGTAATGTAATAATTCCATAGGAAACTATATTGAGACGTGCTATGGGTTTTCTTTGAGAGCTGTAAGAAATGTATTATCGCACTTGGTTTCCCGGAATATTAAATTCAGGATATATTCTGAGCCAATATAAGTGAGTGATTGCCATATAGCAGGCACATGCACGCTCCCCAGAATAATCTGACAGCTGACCAGCTGAATCGAAAGCTGAATGAAACTGATATATCAATTGATCAATGATTCCTTGTAAGTCTGTGGAAGCGATCCAACTAGTTTTCATCACCATAAAGGCCGCCTCAGTGATGGTATTCGAATCAGTTGATATTTCAATAACCCATTTAACTGCTTCAAACGATTCTTCGTTCTGGATCCGCCGCGGTGGGGAATATGCGCGCAGTCCCTCCGATAGAGCTATGGAGAGTAATATGTTACTGGCTGGACTGGAATTGGATGCTTCTGGGTCCTCGGTCTGCGCAGGTTCGGTATGGTTACTAGTGCTCAGAAATGTTCGCCGTATTCTGATGAGCCAATTAGATATAATGAGAGAAAAGTCTTTTCTTTTCTCCTTCAAAGATTGAATCATTTTTGATAATCCTGTGAATGTGTCGAAACGCCGTATCGCGCTAGTAGATGACTCCTGAAAGTTCTCTACGAAGATTGAGTTCCAGCGGAATCTTCCACTACTTTGACATTTCTTCCAGAGGATGGAGCTTTACGAATAATTACCAATGTAACTCCTGTTAGAAATAGAGACAATGGATGCCTAATCCCAATATACAAGGTGGAAAGATAGAATAGAGGTCTAATCACCACGGCCAAAGCAATTAGTAGTCCAAGCCTTTTCTCTTGAGAACGAATATTTCCAGCCAGTGAAACGAGGAAAGTAAACAGAGACACTTGCAGCATAACTGGTAAAATATCCAAAATAACTTGCAAATGCCATCATGCATCTCTCTGGATCTTCTACGACGGCACAAACCACGTTCTTCCACAGTACCATGTCCGAAGCGTGAGGTCTTATAATACCCCAGCCATTCTTTACCGAGAACAGCACTAAATGTAGCAAAGAGACTTAGTGAACGACTGGGATATTCTAATCCTTGAGTCATAGCACCGCGGTGGATGGGCATGGAAAAGATGGAACCGAGACCGACTGATCTTGGGTGGTTTTGTTATATGCTGCTTGTACTAGGACATCGAGGGGAGTATTGGTCGTATCCGCAGGATTGGCCGCACAATCTGATTCGATGTCCACAAGAAATGTAGAGCTAACAGCTGAGAAGAGACCCACCTTAACGGTCGTTATTATATAAAATATGCACTCCAGGTTAGGCTGCAGGACGTATAAATATCAGCTGGACGTCCAAATCGCCGTTGTGGCGTTCCAAAAATTCATCGTCATTCTGTTTCGCAACTCGCTCATGTGATACAGAAGCGAGAGTTCATATCCCTACGTCCACGGGAAAAGTATTCGGATTCATGCATTGTCTGTAAAATCTCCGCTAGTGTTTCTTGCGACCTGCCCACTCTTGCATCCAGACTCTGGAAAACTAAGTTGGAGAGATTAAGTTCCATGAACTAAGTACAGGATATATACCTTTGTGAACTCCTCAAATCGAGTGTCCTATGGGGGATTCACGGGGCTCCCATTAGCCTGGATCTCTCCAGTATTCTTGGACGCTGACGTTTCCTTGGGTATCTCCTCGGAGTCCTGGTAATCGAATTACTTGAGCTTTAATGGATTTATATGTAATATACCTTAGCACGATACTTATCTTGAGGCTTGGAGCTGGTGTCCGAGGTTTGCTTATTTGAGAGTGGGCTCGGATCTGAACTTGGTGAAGGTGCTAATGATCCCAGATGATCAGATTGTGAGGACTGAAGAACAGTATCCACTCATTCATTGTAGCCATGGATTGTAAGAGTAATGTAGATCGACACGGTTCGGTGATGGTTGTGAAGCCCGGGAACTATGAGCGCTTTTCGGCAGATAGGCCTGCGGTCTCATTCTATTTTTTAAAATACCATAAATGATTTGTAATAGTCGTGTATTCTGAAAAATAAAACTTCTAGTAAACCATTATCTTTACATTACATTGTCAGTCGTAGGCTGAAGTATTCCAATAACTCGCATGAGCCGATTATGAGCGCTGTCAGCACCTCGCTATAGTGGTATTGCAATGCTCTGCGCTTCGAATGGCGATAAATCAAGTTGTTAAGCTTTAAAATAATGACATTATAAGCAAACTACCAGCATAATTCATGCACGTTATCCGTGCACTAGGAGATACAATGAGCAACGAACGAGTCTTCAGGCCATTGAAATAACCTTAGACCTCTTCCCACTATCCCTGATGGTCTCCAAGTATTCCCAATTCGTTCCATCCTCCTTCAGCAACTCTTCTTCACATTCGAAGCATGGCATAGAGTGCATTATATCCATAACCTTCTGATAGACTGGTTGGGTGCACTGCTTATGACTTTCTCCGGTGCAGTTGAGTGGGTGACTAGGTGATCTGACGCAGGTCTTCGAGCGACAGTCTTTGTATTTGGTGGATTTTTCTTTGAATCCGTAACCACAGGAACATAAGCTTGTTCCATAGGTAATTATATCGCACATTGATGATCTATGACTAGAAAAGGATAAAAAAACTTAGGCTTATGAAAGATACTTTTGAGCAGCTCAGTAACGTACCTTGACTCGGAGCTAGTGAGAATAAGGAAGATGGATGGGGGCAGAAGAATTGGCCGAGATAGATGCTTGAGTATTAAGCTTTCAAAGCTTGCAAATTGAAGGCAGTAGTAAGACTAAAGGCGTATTCTGAAGGAAGGGTGACGTACGCTTGGACGAAACCAGACCCAAATGGCGACTAACCGCGCACAAGCGGGTCCCTTTAAAGGTCTCGGATCAGAATCGGAGTCAGACATGAGCCGTTGCGTCTGAATCCACATGTTGATCCACACCCTGTTGCATTCCAACCCCAATTGTTCAAGTTGAGCCCGGGATGACACGACACCCCTTGATTTCTGGCGTAGTAAGAGAAAGCCGAGAAGTTAGTGTATACATTTAAGGTTGACTCTAGACTATGTATTGAAAAGAAAGAACAAATAATCCGATGAGGCAGACGGAGAAAGCATCGTAATAGTAGACAAGCTGAACGCAGCTCAGTGCAAGCGCCTTGGGCATTGTGTATGGCTCAGCCACAGCGCATGATTATATACATATATTTGGGCGTAGATCATTTCATAATAAAGGACGCCACATATCGGCTAGTTATCAAAGGGTTACGTCTGTGGCTAAATGTTTATTCACAAGGGAACAGTGAAAGGGGGTTGCAAGGTACTGTTTATTTCAGAACTTCATATTACGTTCTCGATTGTTTAGAAATGGATATCTAGTCTTACAGGATATGAAAGCCATGTGGGTGAAGTAAGAGTCATAGATATTCGACGCGTCCTGATTGGTAATACAGTTCTCAGCGCCATCGAATAACCCATGAATCATAAGTTGACTTTCGATTGTTCTGTCGACTCGTCCCGTCTACACAGAACATAACCTCATCATCATCTTCCGCAAAAGGACAGTTTTTTTCGGAACATCGTGATAATCTGCCTTCCGTTTGTCATCGTAATAAGCTGGCCATAAGTTAATCCCATGACCAAAAAGAAAGTAAAAATCAAATAACACACCTTGAATCTTTTCAAAAACTGCTTGTATGACTGCGGTATCCCCTGAAAAAGGTGACCGATTCCAATAAGGGAATGTTATTGGAGGATCAGACATCCAATGAAGCATTGTCTCGCAAAAATCCTGACTAACGCACGCCATCGCCACAACATACTTTCCCCAATGTATCATCTCTTCTTCCAAACCCAAAGAACCAAACAAAACAGTGAAAGCAAGAAAAGGTTTTTCAGCAAAGGCGTATTCCAGACCTTCTAGTGTAATAAGCTTGAAGATATTTAACACTTTCTGCGCGGTTAGGATAGGATCGGACATAATCCACTCGTTGATGGAGGTCGTATCCAGCCACTGAGAAAGCTCTTGACGAGATTTGTCGCAGGAGCTGACGTCTGCACATGTGCAGTGCTTGCAGTAACACGTGAAATCGTAATTGGCACGCAAGGATCCGATCCGCTCATTCCTAGAAGCCGAGTCGTTTGTGTAATTCACAGTTATCTCTTCTCCTTTGGCAATCGCGCGTCCTGCACGAAGAAAAATCGCGAACGTTTTGTAGTCGAATAGCCAACCTGAATTTGGACCGCAACTGGAAAGAAAGAAAGATGTTTTAGTAACTCCAGGCAGAACGAACGAAGTCCGAGAAAAAACCTATGATTAGTATAGCATAAAGTTGGAAATAAAGCATTATAACGAGTCGTTGCTGTTCCTCGGATATCGCGAAAGGATATTGAGACGCTGTTGGTGAGGAATTTGCCTAGTTGTGGAGATACTCCATGATCACGAACATTGCCTAGACTAGCATAAGACTCCATCTCCTCTGGTGTGAACTGACGTATTAGCTCAGTGCACATCTGCTCAATAGTATCGTCCCGATAACAGGCGAATCCTTCTGGAAGATCTTCGTCACCAGGTAGAACCATCAGCGGTCGCTCAGCAAATATCAGTTCTCCTGGGCGGATATTCTTGGTCGCAAATAGTCCTCTTCCGTGTATGTTTGACTCTTGAATTTGATAAAATGGCATGAATCCGGGCAGATGTCGCATTAGATGGCGCGGAGCGTGTTCATGAGCGTAGCAGCCAGTGCAAGTGTGTCGTGTGCCGTCGCGGTCAACATCGTAAAAATGATGGATAATGAACACATCTCTCCAGGACTCTAGAGATTCAGATAACCGTTGCATTTCGAAGATACCAAGTGAGAAGAGGAATAGAGGTCAAGTAGATGTGGATGGTGTGGATGTGGATGTACTGACCCGAATCACAGACGCCCGGCGGAGACGAAGTATAAATATTTGTTGCTCCGATCAAATCCCAACAGCTGTGTTTTCTGCCAACAGTTCATCAGTTCTGACAGTGCACTGTAATATGAGCTCCGGGATACAAAAAGAAAGGTAAGATAACCTCTTAACATGAGTGAGGAAGCTTATTTTTATGATGGACTGAGTGCGCGTTAACTGTACAAAAGTGTGATGCTTCGAGTGACCAGCAAATGATACCAAAATAAATGTCCAATGAAAGTGATTTAACAAGGAGAGGAGTCCGCTCTGCGTCCACCACGATGTCTACTGTAGTTTCGCCGATGCCCATGATGAGGACTTCTGTGCTCTTCACACTGAATGATGTAATTGGAATATTATTAGCATAAAATAAAATGAAGAACGACCGAACACACTGACATCGCCATCGCACCCAATAGATTGAACGGCGGTTGTATCCGAGGAGGGAATAATGGCGAATATAGAGCTCTGATGAGGACGTTCAGTGACTATCACCGGGAAGGAAAGAAAGATCAGAACATACGTTATCATGCTGTATTTGGCGCTCTGAATTGTCCATCGGGCTGTCTCCGGATAATGGAGAGAAATCAGAAGTGTTGTGGTATTCGCGAGCTCGCAAAGAATCTCTCTGCAGTAACCTGGTGTTCATATCAAATTAGATGCAGTATGACCGTCAAAGGAAGATATTTACAGCCCATATAACGAAGTTGTATGAACTAAAATCGGAAATTAGCTTACAGGTTAGAATGGGATTAGGTGACGTACATTTGCTAAGCATGAGATGTAGAGCTGCAAATATGTAGTTATCTGATAAGTCAAAAGGTTAGTTGACGTTGAACTGAGTGTGTAAAACACAAATAATACTTTTCATAGTGAAGAACTGTAGTAAATGAGTGATGATTCACTAATCAAAATGCCAAATGAAGCTCACAGTAATCATCACAGCTGCCTCCATAATCCTAAAGAACCATAAGGTTTCCGATTATATTACCCAATATGGACTCACATGGCCAAAACGCCCCTATTGAGCGTAAATATCAGAAGAGAATTAAGCAAATCATTTGTCCTGAGTCCGAGTCAGATAATAATTCAGTATTCAATCCTTTGACGCACCTTTGAAGGCCGGTTCTGGATGCATGCAAAAAATAGCACATTGAACCTGTAAGTATTACATCCGCCAAAACTGAAGCAATGGATTTGCCGGCAAGGATCCACTGTCGATCCCTTATTAGGAAGGTCTCTCTTGAGGCAACATATTGAATCACCTGGAATCTCGGCATAAAGACAACCGCTATCCTCGGGTCACGAAGCCTATATATACTCATAAATTCGAGGCATAGAATAATACTGGACCGGATTACTCGCATGTTGATACTCGTCTCTGCGTATGAAGATCAGACAATATAACAGAGGAGGTATGGGATTCAGACTCACCAATCCCTAGCCCTGGGGAAAAGCGTAGGTTCAGATAGAAAACAACGTATTTAAGACAAGCCCTACCTAACTGTGCAAGAGCGCAGACGAGCTGCAAATCCTCAACAAATGTTGTGCAGGTAGAGTGACGGAGACTTACCGCTAACCCAACTAACGACCATCTCTTCGAACTGACTATTTAATGTCAGGAAATGATCACATATAATTATGGAGCGAGCTGACCTAGCCATAATTGTTGCATGTACACTCTGTCTTTAATGAGTTCTCACCGCGCGTTCGAGCTTAATAAACTCACGAGCGAACGATAAATGTGATGATAACCTGATCATAATCGACTTCAGAAGTAGGAAAGGAAGAAAAATAGCTCTTACTGTGACAGCCAATTCGAGCTTCATGAACAAGAGCGTGAGGTCGCATTTCTAGAGTAGTATATTCGCCTTACTTACTGCCCAGCTCCTATTAAGATATGAGAAGGCAAGCCTACGATACTGTAAATGGATTGACATACCAGATTAACATAGTCAGTATCGAGGCATTGCCCAGGCCGTTGACCAAGTAAAACCATACTGTGTGGCAGACAAAAAACCTGGCCAAATTGAATAAACGATAGCCTCGGGCTTATGACATCATTTTGACATACATTTGAAGGGTTTCCAGCACCCTAGGATAAATCAGCTTATGAGAAATAGCCTACAGCAAGAAAAAGTGAGATATACCACAGTCCTAATACCTTTAGTCCACCAACAGTCAAAAGATTGGCATCTAAATGAGTAAGACGACGCACTGTGCTTTTTGTCTCCACGGAATCCTCCCTGCTGTAGATCTTGTAATAAAGGTATGCCTGGTTGGTAGCGAAGCCGTATAGTGTCATCGAGATGATCGCCCCGATGTACAAGACACCAAATGTCATTTCAATCGAGAAGACATCTGGGGTGTCAGACATGCGCAACTTTGTCCAGCCTTCGAGATATCCAGCTCTGCGTGCACAGAGAGAGCAAAGATAATGAGCGACGTGGTGGGATAAGAGACACGCTTTTCCAGTCGACACTGCCAAAGGGGCCGCCGACGGGACGCCCATAGGCGACTCTGACAATGACTAAGGCGACGTCAAATTAAGGGCCGGCTAGACTCAAAGCGAGATCGTACCCCTGCCTTACCCTGCCATTACTAGACTATCATTGAACTGGGGAAAGGCATGGAAAGGCGAAGCCTACGGCAAGAGAGTGTCAGACGTCGGATATCACGCTTATCATTGTAGTCGCATAATGGCCGCATACCGGCCGCATACCTTACTTAGTTATGTGGTGACCTGGCAGAGACAGTAGTAAGTCCTCTGTGTAGAATTTCTAGAAGCCGAACAGCCGCAAACGGGTAACCTATCACGCGATAACCTACAAAGAACACCGTTAGATCGTGCTTAGCTTCCAAAACTAATATTCGATGAGTACATAATCACCTAAGCTCACCTGAGAATGGAATGCCGTATACAACATGGGTCTCCTTCCAACAGTATAAAATTCAATATCGAGTTCTTTAATATGACAAATGGTGTTGAGTAAGTATAATGAGCAACGTGGAATTCGCCTGCTATTAGTCGGGACTCAAGGAGTGACCCTGCATCTCGCCATAAGTATGCGTCGGGTCTGGAAAGACTCTTGTGAAACAGAAATTTGCTGGTATTATAGACGACAACAGACGGAAACCTTGAGGAAAGTGATAAGAATAAGATAAATAAGTAGGTAGGTATGTGAAAGCTCGGGAGAAGGAAAATTGATTATCGCTTCAAGCGTATGACCACAAGCACCCATGTGCACATGCAGCTACAAATATTAATATTAACTGGTCTTCTTATTAGAAATATGAAACGAACATATAAAGAATATGCACTTAGGCGAACTATTGATGTTTCCTTTTCAATAGTAAATTTTAAGAGAAGCATTAATTAAATCTTGAAGGGAACTCGAACTGTAAGTATAGCCGACAAGCTGCTTAAAATATATTTAAGTATACAGTCGGCGTCGCACCCGAATGCTGAACTGAATACAAGTCTATTTACGCGGAGAATTTCTCTGATAGTGCGTTAAATGAAAATAGGGAGGAAAAATATTTTAATTGATCACGAAAAGCTCTATGTGATCAAAAGGGCACATTGAAAGAGAATTGTCAGCGGATATGCAGCGAAAGTGATTCCCTGCGCATATTTGACTCACTAAAGTAGTAGAATGGCCACATTATGGCCAATATTACAATGTTTCTCTCAATAATGAGTGATACGTTGGAATTGAGGGACCTGAATCCTGACGCTGATGATGGTTTCTCCGTGTATCCGCCTCAAACCTAGTGACAGGAACGCCAGAACTTGTGAAGGAGCGAATATTCGCCGAGTTATGCATCATCCTTGGGAAGTATAACGGTGGAATTTTGTGCTGGACATGCATAAGAATTAATGAGCATATGCTGATGGGGAATGAGACATGCCTTTTCTTTTAACTTCAATTCTATATTTTCCGCTGGAATAATTTGTACGGGAATGCCTGAAGCCGGATGACCTGTTGTAAGAACATCCGAGCTAATAATAAAGGAAGTACGGCGAATAGAGTCTTCTGTTCCAGGATGTGACGTATGCCCAGCAATGTATGTCCGTGAGTTAAGTCTGAAAGAAGATGAAAGAGTTTTATATCAGCTTTGTAAAGATGATGAATCAATCCGTACGCACGTCGCTAGCAATGCATTGGTATATACTGCCACATAGATCATCTGAATCGATTTAATTCTTACTACCGAAATAGAGGAAACGGACCTTTGCTAGCCATGAGATGGAAGATCCCAAATATAAAGGTTCTTGGCTAGATAACGAATGTTAACAGCTGGGCAGCCCCTAAGATTCTGGGCCCGCAGTGCATAAATATGTTGAAAATAGCCAGGAAATATCAGAGACATACGACGCTAAGATTCCTCTGGTTACCACAAATAACATCAACCTGTCTAATAACAATTGCGTCTTCTTGATACTGGTACGGTGTTGACGAAGATAAAATGTTAGGAAAAATGAGATAAGAATATCGCCAAAATCCGCGGCAACCATCTGAGCTATCACGGCGGCCTGCAGGAACAATGGAAGTGTGTTCGTGACTGTGTATAACTAAAAAGGACCGTACCTTATCTTCTAGAAGTGTGGAGAAAATGGGTTTCAAGGCTCTAGAATAGTCGTGAAGCCATTGAAATACAGATGGAGACCCAAACGTACATCTCATATATTTCGGCTGTATACGGTCGAAGACTGAGAGCATCGCACAAGATGTGAAGGTTGCCACTGACCTATTCCTAACGCTAAGTATATTCAAACACAGATGTAAGTTTTCATGAGCAATCGAGATTATTTCTCTAAGCTTGCCTAGCTGAACCAACGAGAAAACTCCCTAAGAAGACCATTGGCATGCCTCAGACCTTTCTGAGGCAAAAATGGACAAGCTTACTCACCGCGATGATGGTTATCCATAAGTTGCGACTTACTGTAACAAATATTCAATAATAAAGTCGTTTATAAGGCCAGGGTGCTCACGGAAGAAAAGTCATGTTATCCAGAACCTACCAGTGCACAAGAGGTTAATTTGATGGGCACCACATAACGGCAGTCACCTACGCTCTACCAACGAAGGAGACCAAAACGGTAAGGCCTAGCTCAACCTGCCGGACCTTGCCAATTAGAGCTTTCCTTGTCATATGATCCGCATACCGTAATACTCCTGTCCTCTCCATTAGGCATATTAATGATGCGATACCAAGGATGAAGACGAACCACACTATTCGGCCTAAATTATTACTATTTCCCCAATGACTTATTAGATACCAATACGCCGCATGTAGAGTTATGGTTGAATGAATAAATTCGAGCAAGCTTGATATGGAGGAAAGAGTTACAACATACGTACGGAACTAAGAAAATAAATCTTACCATAGGCTATAAATCTATGTGGCCGAACATTGGGTTACTTATTTTTTGGAGAGCTATCGGACTGAATCACTCACAGCCATTTGAAACCATATTGTATCTTTGTTATGGTATGTCCTCCAGTACATGTAGCCTTGGCATAACAGAAGCCCTTCAAACCTATGAAATAAACGCAGTACTAAGTTAGCATATGCGACGACAAAGATTGAGATATACAACTGACGCTATAGAGAATACAAATCCCAGAAACAATGGACCACTGGAAATAGTAAGAATAGATGGGTTCATATTCGATAAGCCGAAAGTAATGATACGATCCAAAGACCCGAGCTCACATCATGGTTCCCACAGACGAAAATCCGCCAAGGCCATCCATCCTGGTCTCAAAGCGTTCAAAGTCTTCTACAGCAGCGATAATAAGGCCAATCAAGATTTGGACTTCTGCACGACACCGGGAACGCTGAGCTGGTCCCCCAAAACATGCAGTTTGTTATAAGGGAGGAAGATGCCGAATATCACTCAAGTTGAGAACTCGAATTTCTATAAAGGTTTTGCTTCTGATAAATGGAAGGCGATGATGACACTTGAATGGCCATTGGAACAATTCAGAATAATTCCATTGATATGCAGGCGCTGCGTGGATCTACGCACGCCACAGCGCTTTGATACGGACCTAACAAGGTAAATTAAACTCCTATTTGTTGTATTTCATTATTCTATCTATAAGTAGAGATAAGTACAAATTTTTTTTTTTTTTCAATTTGATTTTCGAAAGACTACTTACTCGGATCTGAAGTGGTTATCTATATCCTCGCTCTTCTTACACTGTGTTATCCGTCTAAACTTGCTTCCGAAACTAACCGTCCGATGTCGATTTAAAATGGGAATTTTAGGTATTAAAGAAGTTCTTTGAATCCACAAGTGTCAGAAATGTCCCGGCTTATGTTGTTGAGAGTTAGGAAAGCATATATCCCCCAGATTATATTACAATATTTCAAGCTATTCGGCAAGGAAAAGTAGAGGTACGCATTGCTGACAAAATGCTGTCCAGAGAGCCAAGCACGAAACGCTGTCCCTTAGGACAAATAAACTGCCTTTCTATTGATTTGGTGCAATATAATCTGGTAAGCCAGTCGAAATGAAGTTGATGTAGGATAGCTGGCGATTTCACCTGAATTCAACATGGGCGCCGGACGAATAATGTTGGATGTAGTCGCCAACAAGCCTGAGCCTTTTACCCATTAGGTATCCCTTTTGTAAGGCTGAAAGAAGAAATACGAGAGACTGTTGCTGATATCTTCTCGTTGATTTGGACATTTATACCCCTGAACTGTCAGCCGTAATCATGCAGAACTAGTAGCTTCTCTTACCAAATAGTCATTCCATTTCCTTATTGTCGGCGCTCCTGATAGGCCGATTATTCATGATTAATATTAGGAAACCTGATTGACTCAGAAGTGATTATAACATGTCAAAGATAAGCAGATTACTTTAGCCTTTCACGTATTAAACTGGACAGATCCCTTTGTTGACATGGTTAAATCAGCCGCGCACTGGCACTGACAGTATGTTAATAATATTGTTCCGCCATGGATCGAGCCTTTCGATCCACCTAATGCAAGTTTGGCGAGAAACCTGCTATAGAGAAAGAGAATTAAGGTTGCGATAGATTCATAGAAAGGGCTAGGAAATCTCAATCAGCCTTCGCTACTACCCATAATAAAAAGACTATTGAGATAACTTCATGGTATTTGATGAAAGCTATAATATTTTTGGGACATCATTGAATCCTAAAATATTCGAGCAGCGCCATTATTGGCTTCTGTCCGGGTCTTGAGGCAATGCTGATGGACAAATATGAGCGTTCAGATAAGATGGGGATAATATTTCACCTACCAACGTCATATCTATCCTGATATTTTATATGAAATTGCTTTGGCTTGCCCTTTGCCAGTGCTTGCAATTCTCTAAGCTGCTCTGGATCCAAGTTCGGAGTGTAGTCGTTAAGTACAACAACGATGTCCCAGCCATTTTCTGATCCAATGCGTGCTGCAACCCACGTCCCGAGGTCCTGATTTAATGCAAAGTCGTTCTTATTGAGCTCTATCCTTTTCAGATAAGGACAGTAGACAAAGTCGGATCCTTCGGGGGAGGGTGTCGTTCCCCTAGGAAATCAAATTAACGTCCCGACAACGTGAAATTGTAAGGATAATTTGAGGGAAATGATTTAAGAGCCCAGAGAACCCAGAAAGATCAATTCCACCAATCTGCATGGAACGAAGCTGTGGGAGAGGCTGGGCAACAGGGTTCAGAACCGGAGTAATGAAGTCGTGAATAGTAGGGAAAAGAAAGCACGATATGCTCCAATTTAGGAGTTTCAATGCCTTCTAGTAGCCAAGTGAGCTGTTCATGATCGATGAAGTCAAGAAAATTCAAAGACCTAAGTGAGGAAAATGAGAAACGTAGCTGTGGCTCCATTTCTTCTATCCTGTTCATCAACAGGCTTATGATATCCTTTTCAACATGCATTCCGTCCAAAAATCGAAGTGTTTGAAGGGATTGAAAAGGATAGACATTCGGAGGGTCGGGCAAATAGAAGCTCGCCAGCCAAAAGCTCTTCGACAGGAATGATGAGAAACAGGAGTTCGGATAAAACTACGGGTACGGCCATAGGATACGCGTCGGTGTTCATCAAACATAGCGTATGCAAATTTGGCGCTTGGAGTGTATGTTCGCCCAAAAATTAAATGAGCATTCAACAGCAATGTAAAACTCGAGCATTAGTGCTGAAATATGAGTATGATCGGAGTTGAATGAATGGTCCCAGTTGCAGAGTTTAGTAGCTATGAACCTCCGAGTACATGGGAGATGGTTCGGGAAAAGAGACATGATCCCATGCTTCATATCCTGCGAGAACTCCTTTAAATTGGCATTAACCACTAGCTCCAATCTATGGAGAGCGAGACAGCCATTAATCTATGATGCTAAATTCTCGCAAGAAACTGTCGTCAAAGATAATCGTTTTCCATAAGCGTGGATCCCGTTGACGATATTTCTCCATAGGGAACAGACTTGAAGCAGCGTTGATCGAACGCGCATGGGATGCTCTTCTCCTTGTCGAATCGAAGATATCCAACTGTTGTGGCAAGATAGGAGTTGGTTAGAATTGAGAACTTGATCCCAATCCAACGAAGGAATGGATTGAAGGAAAACTTCCGCCTAAATTTCGGTGGGCAATTTATAAGCCGAGGGTACTAAGGCTTCTCCGGACTTTTGGGACAAATTCGACTGCTTCGAGTTGCTGCTTAGTGTCGCTCCTTTCTCCCGTTTGGTATATCCCATTTGATCTCATGGATTCGACGGGATCAGATGACGAAGGAATGTCTTCTGCTTGCAGCAACCCACATCATCGCAGACGCTAAACTTCTCAAGGCTGAGAACAGGAAACTTGGATGCAGCTAGGAATTACGCAGTTGGTCGCAGCAGCCATTTAGAGGAGGATGCTCGGAGGAGGATGGAGTGGATAAAAAGAAGCCACGTCGCCGGCGACTGTGTTGCCAAGCGTTCTCGGAGGCAAGCAAATGAGATCACCTGGTCCTTCGCCATTGATCCGATTTTGGCGCGACACGATGAGTACGATGGTGGCTGTGTCAAAGAGTACGATGGTTCCCCGATGACATCCGAAAGTATCATTTGATAAGAAGATAACTGACGGCAGAATTATTCCGTGTGTCACAACTATACACGGCTGGGTTTGAACATGGGAGAGGGGGTGCGTTGGATAATATTCACCAAAAACAATTCAAAGTTTATTAAACTTGCACAAGTCTTGTGTCGACGATGGCCGACAGTCACTCCTTGTACACCGATAGTCACAACTGTATAGTTGGCTGACTTTCAAAAACTTCTAGTAGGAGCGAGGCCGAGACGTTCGAGAATAATGAAAGTCAAAGCAAATTTATTTTAAGTAAACTAGTAATAAGTACATTAGGTATCTAAGACAGACAACATACTGTATAAAATATAAGAGAAAGACATAATATTATGTTACCAAGAGCGAGAAAACGCACAAACCCGGGTAAAGTCAAGGCTCTGGTGTAAATGACTGTAGGCAACGCTAGAACGTGTCCGGCGGCTGCAAAGTCTTAGATTTTCGATGGGAAAATATGGCGCATATTGATGATTGCTGATATCCACCGGAAAAGCCTGATAAATAGTTAAGATCAGTAGTTTTTCACGCAGGAATAGCTCAATAATATACATATGCCCTATAATCCTTCACCGGTCCTCAGCGAACCATACGAATCACCACAAAAATACCTCGAAGCATTGACATGGAGATATACTAGCTCTAGAAATCGAAACGCTGAAAACTTACCATTCAAGAGTGCGGATGCCCGCCTTTGCTGCCCGCAGGCTCGACCGCGGCTCCGGCTTAGCGTAGAATCAAATAAAAGCTGCTAAATGAAGAATATAGTCAGGGTAAAGCTTTGAAGAGCGAATAATAATGAGAAATAGACGTACATGACTGCGAGGAAATGATGTTTGTTGACGGTGGGATGGAAGGAAAGGAACGTTGGCTGGGTCTGGTCACGTGAGCTACGCATCCACCGTGATTGTGACAATCGAAAATAATTTCTTGATTTGCGAAATAATGCTTATTCATTACTTATACCTACTTACATAATGATCGTACTTATTTACATAGCCCACGAAAGCACTTAGATGGTATGTACTCGATTGCGGGCTTCGTCTGCCAAGAGATGGATTGACTTGAGACCTTTTGAAGATCGGATCGATGAAATGGTATTTGATTCGGGATACCAGAAGATCTGGCAACATTCTAATGAGCAAGCACCTCAAAGGAATGCGTACAGTGTTGTTCTCCATCCAAAGAAGAATTCCATTTGAAGTAGAAAAACGTGGAATTATTTCTTTATAGGGAAGAATTTGCCTATTTGGTCATGAAGGTCTCGGTAATCAACGGAAAATATTAAACTGAGTATTACGTACTATCTTGGAGCAAGCTTTATCGCGGGGAATCTGTAGGAATATTCCACTCATTATAATTGCATCGTTAACATCTGAGGTGATACTGATCGTTACCGTTCCGGTTCCGGAAGCCATGCTAATGGAGTAATTGTATGAGTGTTCAGACAAGATGGGACTATATAATAACCTATCAATGTCATACCCATAATGGTAATTCAGGTGAGATTGTTCTGAGTTCCATTCTGCCACATCAGGAAAGTTGGCAAACACTATAAAGGCAATTATAGCATCTATAGTGTCTATAGCCGTCATACTGTCGCATCCTTATCCATAAATTGTTTTATTTGATTATTTTTCATTTTCTTCGGACTCCGCTTTCTGCCACATTTGTTATTCATATCTGATTTCATTCACTCATGTATCTTTCCAATTCTTTTATTGGTTGCTTATTCCTTCTACCTGTCAGGGGACGACCTTAAAATACCATTTTCACGGTTGTCCGGACTCCGCTTCAATACATGTCAACAAGCTTCCAGAGTCCAAGAACCATTTCTACAGTCACCCAGACTCCGCTTTAGTACTTGCCAACAAGATCTCAGGGTCTGAGACCCCTATAGTTGTATGTCCAATACTTACCTTCCATCGTACAGGAATGGAGACACAGGCAGCCCCCAGGTCACAACTCATCAAGTTTGTTCCATGGTTTCAGAGTCCGATCATAGGCCCTTGTTATGGCCAGAGAGTGGGAGGTTAGGATGAATGCAGTGGCAGAGTTCGGAGTCCACATTCAGGGGTGTAGGTTAGTGTGTGGTCAGGTAATCCGTATGGTCTTTATTCCATTGTCCCTCATTCCTTGTTCCTGATGTTCATGTGGTCCCCTTCTTGTGTATTTCTTGGCATCAATGGTTCCTGATTGTTCACAGTATTTATTGGGCTCACACTAGCAGAGGCAATTCAAGACTTTCTCTTTGGATTTCCCCTCTGCTAGGTGAGATTCCCCCTTTTGTATTTATGGTTGTTTATTGATTTACTTTGGATTTCCCCTCTGCTAGCTCTGGTGTGATGTCCATTGGAGTCTGAGGGTTGCCCTTACACTACCACTTCAGGCTCTGTCCATTCTTATCAATTTACTCAGTCACCCCTTATCATTTGGACTCCATTTCCTTATCACACTTATTCATTCTCATCAATGCCAAGCATCACTTATCTTACACCTGATTATGTTACATGTGCTTTTTACATTACTCTCTCATCGGTCTTAAGGCTGCACATGAGTTTTTTTTACAGGTAACAGGTACCTGTGGGTGGGTACCTGCACTCTTAAAATCAATACCCGCACCCTCAGGTATTTTGAAGGCAGGTACCTGTTACCTGCAGGTACCAGAGAAACTGAAATGAGTGAAATACCTGGGTATTTTCACAGGTACCCAGGTTTTCTACATGTCTATTAGTATATAGAAACTACTTTGGAGAGTTAGTGAGCCTTTCTAAATTATTTAAAATATATTGCAGATATATCTGAGACTATTTTAGGGGCTGAAACTCTCATTTATGTCACTTTTTCACCAAAAAGCAGGTCAGTGGATTACCTGCAGGTAAATTTTGCCAAAAATCAATACCCACACCTGTGTGCAGCCTTAATTAATCTCCAGTTGACACCATTGTCAACCAATCACATTTGTTTATTACTATTCCTCTTCTGTTGTATCTCTGTATCCATGACTCTTATTCCTCATATTCTTCAGCCTTCATTTTAGTATAAATAGTTGTCATTGAATTTTGGTTCAGTAGTCAGAAATCAATTTCATTGCTCTGTTAACTCAGTCTGCTCTCCATTTTCTTTTACATCCTCCTTCTGCTATACTCAGCCTCTGAGTCTTCTTACTTGACTTGTCTGTGACAATCTTTCAGACTCTAGATGCTTGTCTCCAATTCATTCTGAAATAGGGACATCATGTATGACTAAGGGTGCAACACATGTTGAATAGTGTTGCTGCAGTTCGATTCACCAGCCTCATTGGTTTGCAAACAGTTCAGCTTCTCAGTTTTGAGGGGAAAAAACTTTCATTCAAATCAGTTGAGAATTGGGTGAAATATGACCTGATCTATGTACCCTCCAAGTTTTGACCAGTTTGCCTGGCTACTTCTCAAGATATTGTTGGATTACTGACTGGTTTGGGTGTAATATTTTTCAACAGACAAAATGTGCCTGAACTGTTTGACTTTATCACAATTTGTGAGAGACCTGAGTCAAATTGTCTGAAATTTAGGGTGAACATTGTTTGGGTCATAACATGTTCAAATCCCAGCCAATTTTCATGAAACTTTTTTCCTTGAAGCTACAGCCCTGAACCTCTTGTGAACCAAACTGTGGCAACACTAACATTGAAGCCAAGTCCCTTCCATTATAATCTTTCAGACTCCATTATACCTACTTGTTCTATTATATCCAGAGTCTGAGTCAACACCTAGATACTAGGATTGTTAAGTCTCATGCTTAAGTGTTATGCCACATGACTTGCTTAACCTCAACGAAGCTTCAGCAAAGGTTACATATCCTTCGGAGAGCTTTGTTCAACTTTGCATCTCACCTCCTTGTCTTTGTGTTCACCCAACACACCCTTGATCCACATCCTTGACTTACTCTTGATATCTTGGGTGAACCCTTCACCCACCTACTTTGTTCAATCACACTATCTACTCCACAATTCTGGAAGACTATTATTAGTCAACTTTGGCCCTGGCACAATTGGTCCTCAGTGCTTCTTCTATCTGACAGTTGACACTCCATCACATTCGTTTCCAATTCATTTGTATTGTTTCCATTCACTTCTTGTTATCATAACATATCTTCCACTCACTTATCTTTCTTATTGCATATTTGTCCATAATGCCTTTTCAATTGTTCACTATATTCGTTTAATGATTCCCCCAAACCTTTGCTATTTGACAATATGCATATACCCATTGTTTGTATCACTTTATGTCGTACTCTGCTCCACACTTGATTTATTTATTTGTAATACTCACTTCCGCTTTCATCCATGGTCCTATAGTATATAAGTACATGTATCTTAGCTAGTTTTCTCCAGTTGGAAATTAGCATTAAGTGTATATCATTCCCATACTTGAGCCTAGTACTCTCTTCTCTACTATACACCTCAGACCTCTATTAGCCTTTGAATTGAATACAAACCCTCAGGATCATTTCTGAACTCTACCTCGAACCTTTGATCTTACTCTGAAGTCCTATCTTCGTTTGGGACTTTGTTTGACACTTTGTTTGGGACTTTGTTCAGAACTTCGGTATTTGACTTCACTCTTATATTGTTGGTTCTAATCTGTTCCAAATTAAGGACACATACATTTTGAGAAGGTGCAACCCATGCACGTTGAAGCCAAGTCCTTTGGTTCTAACTTCCCTTTCCATAGTTTGACTTTGTTCATTACTTCAGTCACACTTTGGAATGTATTGTTAGGATCAGCCTGTAACAAGGATGTAACACATGCTTTATGTACACTATGATAACCTCCATAATGTCCATGACAAATGGCTCAATTTTGGATGCTAGCAACAATTGGAGCTATGAACAACTATCATAGGAACTCTAGCAGGCCATAGACTCAATGCCAGATAATAGTTTGTTTCTTTATTTTCTGATTAGCCAAAAAATGTTATCAATTAGATAAAATCAACTGGAATTTTCATTCATGTCAATATGTACAGCTAAATACAATGGAGAGGTAAGACTATGCTATTAATCTAATAACATATACAAGCTGAGGCTCTAGGACACAGCAACTGAATAAATTGCATGGCTAAAGGACAAGTACACTGTGAGCCTCTATTGAAATAAACATCACCTGAATTTCTATCTTTTTCAGAAGATTAAAAAATGGAACCTTTGCCAAATCTTCTCTATCTATGGGCTCGTTACAACTATTCTAGCAATCCTACTCGTGACATTTCTCTCCGTCCTCCGAAGGACCTGGTTCAAATTTGGTTTGCCTGAAGATCGAAGACATGGAAACCCAATATTTCTTTCCCCTTTATGGATATTTGCCTCGACTCAAGTTCTTTAGTGGGAGACTTAGTCGAGATTATGCATCAGACCTTGAATTAATTCTTAAATGCGCTCCTAACTTAGAATGGTTGACTGTCGATCTTATTGATCCGGTACAACCCTATTATATGCCTTGAAAGTCAGCTGATTCAAATTTTTGTACAGAAGTCCGATGCAAGGATAATCCGAGTTCTGACTCAATTCTAACATCTAACCCACCTATCGGGTGCTCTTCCGTGTATTGACAAGCATGTCGGCTTTCCACCAAATACATCGAACTCGAGGTGAAAGAAACAGGAGGATATCTTCCGACATCCTTGGTGATTAAACCAGAACGTTTTGAGCTGCAACGTGAAGAGGAAGGGACCATTATTCGAGAGGCTCCTATGGATAGATCGCGATTATGGCGTGATATGGAGCTGGAATGGGATTAATATAGGGTTTCATTAATATTTATCTTGAGCTCTCACAATACACTTGAGACATAAGGTGTGCACTTCGATTCTTGCTGAGATAGCAAAGTTCTTTCAATTACATCTTGAACTGTATAATATGCCTCATGTATGAGAAATGTGTATAATATCAACCTGACGTTCAGAACGCTTCCATATACAGATTTCTCACTGGCAAGGGCTGTGGTTCAATACGACGAATTTTCTCGATTACCACGACTCAGAAATTTCACATTCGTGTAAATATTTCTAAAATGCAATATAAACTGAGCCTCCCCGTACATTCCCTAGTAAATATGTCCTCAATTAACCAAAATTTATATCTTCGATATTATTCCCTAGAAAAGAAGATTGGGCGATCCCTTTATCACATACTTCTGCTCACTTCTGAGGCTCCGTTTCGGGGTCTCAGGTATCACAAGCCTCACCGGGCAACCTACCAGTCCCAAGAGCTTTACCGTCGATTCCACTGCAGTTTTGTGACAATCGTCGTATGGATGCTCCGGTCCGAACAATAGTAAATACATCGTGACTATTTATTTATCAAAATGAGTTCCTATTAAACAGGTCGAGTGATGGAAGCAGGACGTACTGGAATACTCCGTCGTCGTCTTTTTGGTCTGGAATATCGATGCCGTCAAAGTTACTAGTGAGGTTGTCGACAAAGGTGTCTTCGTCACCAGCATCCTGACGATTTATATAAGCACTGAAATGTAATTACACCTTATATACGACTTACCCAGACGGCAAGAATTGCCGCCGTGCTGTTCTGCGTGAATGAGGCAATCAGGTTGCTGGCACAGTCGTCCTCTGCATGATCTCCCGTGGTACTGTCCCAATAATTAAGTTAAAAATACTCATAAATATAATTGATAATAATATATACCATGAAGTATTAACTGTGAGGTTTAACGACTGCGCCAAAGGCGTGACAGTCGCAACAGCCGCGAAGCACGCGCCAGTATCAGGATCAGGAGTGCAGGAAATTATTAAACCTATGCCGAGTCCCTTGAACACCTGTTGAAGACAATAAGCTGTGGGATAAATTCCCATGTTAACACACATACATTCGGTATACAATGCTGCGCTCGTCTTAGACCAACAGGAGTTAGTCCATCAATTCCCAATGACGGCGTTTCTGCTTGGGAGATTATGTATACTGTGTTGTTCAGCGTGGGATTCGCATAGGTATAGCAAATGAGCAGAGCCAACGGGATCAAGGATGAGATAGAAATCATGCCGTGAACTAGTAGTGGAATTCTGGATAAATTCTAGACTTTGCGCTCCCCTATATATAGGTCGAACCTGGAGCAGGCGGATTCCCTTAAAATACGGATCATATTAATGGACATCCGACTGTCTGAAGGTAAGTAATAAATTTGAGTAATAATCCCTAGTAAAGCATCGACAATCGATCCAGTAGTAGGGGCACATTGATTCTCTCAAAGAAATCTCACGAATGGTTCTGCAGGAGTTCCGGTCGAGACCTCAATTGAATACGGAATATAATCACAGATGGCTATCTAGGAATGCAGGAGCTCCTTTCGGAGCCAGCGGCGATGACGGATTTTAAACGGCTAGTAGGCTCGGAGCTCCGAGCCGACGGGCGGAGCTCCAAGCTGAGAACGAAGAATACTCGCTCTTCCGCACAGCCATCACCATGATCACGAGGAATAACGATTTTAGTCGGATTTGATCGCGCGACCATCGTTTCGGCAACGTCCGTAACACAGAAAAGTCGGATTTGACGTTGGGCAAAGCAGGCACAGGCAATGCGGACCTTTAAATGACTTGTAGATTTCAATATCTCAGTTGGTAGTCGTATTGAATATACAATAGATTTTTCATATATTACTTATTTAAGGGGAGATAAATATAACGTACATACAGACAATATTCAAACCCCGCTATTATTGCCACCTCATCCAGTCGTTATTTGCGTTCAATTGAGAGACAGAGGTAGGGGATGGAATAGAGGAGTTTGAAGGGTGAGTATACATAGGGTATTGGGGTAGGGGAGGGTTTAGAGGAGGGTATTGGGAGAGGGGCGGGTTTGGAGGAGGTACAATGGAGCCAGAAGCAGTGTAGGAAGTATATCTACCTGCAGTGGCGTGGATGGTGTGCAAGGATGTATGATGGTAGATAGGAGGGCTGGCTGTGGGCTGCGAGATGGAATGGACGGGATGAGGACATTGGATTGAGGCAGGAGCGGGCAGAGTAGCCGGAGGGCCAATGCTGTCATTCGGCATATGACGGGAGCCTGCGAGATCGGTGAGAACAATTTCATTGATCCAGTATCAAGCAGCTTACTATTTGCACTTAGTTCATACTGGAGGAAATTGTCTGCATTGTTGGAGGCCATGCCAGAGGCTACAGGTGCGCGGACAGCGGCATTCATGCCGTCAGTTGGGACTGTGTGCACAGTTGAAGCAGGTGAATGCTTGTAAGACTGCATGGCAGTGTTCAGCGAGCCGTAATAGTCGTTGGTGTCGTGTGTAGACTCGTAGCCGTAGCCGTAGCCATAGCCATAGCCATAGTCCGTTTGCTGTGTTCCTAATGGTGCTACTGCAATACATAACAATTCTGTTAACGATCCTTCTATTGTGTGACACTTAAAAGACATACTGTTCTCTGTATCGGAAGCACTGATAGTGTTCTTGCTCTGAGATGGATCAACAAGTGGTCGACGTCCATTCAGCTTTGCGTTACGGTGTTGCTCTTGAAGAGGTTTCATTTCAGCTTTAACTTCCCTGTTTCGAGCTTCCCATTCACGGCGTTCTTCTTTGCCACGCTCACGTTCAGATGTGAGGGCCGATATTTCCTGTGTCACAGCTGGAGAACCCAAATGGCGTGGTAGCTGAGTGAGGTCAAGCAAGCGGTTGTCGATCTCATGTTGACGATCCATCGATGCTTTCTTCTTGGCCTTGAGATCTTCATGTTCATCACGGAGTTCTTTGAGTCTCCCAATCTCGGATTGCCGTTTGGATCCGGAAATATACAGATGGGTACGGCGTTGCATAGCCCGCTTTTCTCGATGAAATATCGTGTTGTTGGTGTTGCGCAGGTTCCCGGTCTTCTGAGCTTGTCTAATCTGTATGACAATAGATGCATTGATGGCCCGGCATCTAAAATGTACAGGAATTAGCATTAAAAATATATAAAGAAACAAGATAAGGAATTGGCACCGTAATATGGCACTCAAAGGATTCGCGCCGATACCAGTCTCTATGTTGCGGCCTGCATGAGCGGTTTCCATGAGATTGCTATGGTTCGGTGTCACATTCCAATGAGTACGAGGCATCTTTGACAAAGTTGGGTTCAAACTGGGCAAGAACCAGGGGTGCACGACCTTGTGAGCATACCAGTCTACCATTCTCATCAACATCGGAAGTCTAACAAAATGTTTATCAGAATGCGCACCTCTAACAGCCTTCCATGGCGATGTTTCGCATTTATGACGCCATTCTTGAATGTCGGCCTCTGTCTCCAATCCAATGAATCCTTTCAGCCTGTCCAGCTCCACTCGAGGAACGTCATTGTCAATCTCCTCGATGTTCCTAGAAGCGATTCAGTCATCTGAGAAGCAGAAGCTCAGACAAAATGAATACCTTTTGAGGTGTTCAATGCATGTTTTAAGGATGTAAAGAATCACTTCGAGTGGATCCTTTGTAGTGACCCCGTTGATTTCAGGGTCATTCATTTCCAACAACACATCGCCGAGAGCCTGTACCTGTGCGGCTTCACCATCTAGAATGAGGGCTAATAGCTTCCCGCAGTTGTGGAACACATCCATTTTAAGCGCCTCTCCGGTGACAGCAGCTACGATTGCAAAGAACCCCTCCAAAGTGAGCGGAATTCTTCACACATCCCGGCATCAGAGTATAATGAACATAGAATAACTCCTGCGATCATGTATTAGTTACAGCATTTCCATAACGATACTGTCACATACGTCGTCCAATATCCTCCAGGAAGGCAGCCACATCCCACCGGTTTGTGTCTCCCTTCACAGGCTTGAATGTGAAGTCGATAGCTGCATACGGAACCAAATGTATGTTCTTGATAATCTCATAAAACATTGTGACCGCTATTCTAACACTGCCACGAACAACCACAGTATGAATATAGCGCTTTTCAAGGGGAAGTGCACTTTCTTTGAGGCACTCTGCCTGAAGACCTTCAAAGTGAGAGTCTGTTAGTTATATAGTAGCTAGCACCATGCAGTCAAGTCAACGAACCTTCCCAGTTCATTCCATTTGGATACTTTTCCTTGTTCAGTTTCTTGAGTGTGTCACGGAGACAACGGTCATCAACAAAGCCAGGCAGAACATTATCAAATGTCTGGCCATCCAGAAGTTGTCTTGTGGAAGACGCTGGGAAGCATAAACGAGTCATTAATATATTCTTGTTATAATGACATCCCATTTCATACCTTGTGTGAGTTGTCTAGCGGTGACGGGAGCAGGACCGGCAGCTTCATTTAGTTGGTGCAGCAGTTCAAGCTGGTACGGGGTAGCTTTCTCGTAATGATGCACAGGATGATTGTGAGGCTCTTGGAAGATAACAAGTGCTTTGCGGATTTTTGAATCCACAGGGACGAATATTTGAAGCTTCGTTGGGCACTTGTGTTGGATAATTGCAGGCCGAATGATTTTGCCGTTCTCAACGTGACTGAAATCTAATAACATAAATAGCATAAATGTATATTTATAGGCTACATATACAGTTTGTTATCCAATCACGTACAACAATATTTTGGATTCCCGAACCTAGGATGCTCTGTGAAAGAGCATCTTTCCCCGAGACTGAGATTGCTGGATAGGTACCCAGTCTCAAGGGCCAGTCGAAGTTCCGCTTCATTAACCTCCTCAGGGATAGTCACATAACGATGCTCCCACTGCTCGGAAAGCTTCCATAAACTACATCCTATAAAACATTTATGCCCTTGAACAGTTTCATACTGCAAAATGGGGCATATTAGAATATAAAACAGATGAATGAATAAGACAAAAATCACGTACATCGGCTCTTTGTTTCATGACAGGCACCCCTTTGCAATCGGGCTTGCGGCAGGCGGTTGACATTAAGATGTTGTAGAATCTGTTAAAAATAAATTAGACAAATATAGCAGGAGGTGGGAGTGACTTACCGCACAAGGCAACGAGATGGATCGACACTCTCAGTTATTCTGTCCTCCTTCTCGTGCTCCCAGAGTGCCAATTTAGCCTCTTCATCAGGCTCGTATCGCTGGGTTTGTGCAAGAAGCGCCATCTCAAAACATTCACATGTGTTGATACCATTGCAATATAAGGTGGCCTTGCGTGCTCGGACCGAATTGTCGCCGAAAATACCCGCATATACGACACAATCACCTTCGCTTCGTCCAGATGAGCCACGCCACGAATCATGATCCTATATTAAGTTAATTACATGTGCATGAAATAATTAGGACGACTTACATGTGCTCGAATCAAGCCATCCATTGACCTAGCTTTACCGTTCAGTGTCTGCGAGTCCTCAGCAGTCTCTGTGATGTCGACCAAATAAGCAGAACCATCTCTTGGGACAGTCCAGATTTTGGGCAACTCCTTGATCACTTTGATACCGCTGACAGTCGTCTTCCGAGTTATTTTGATACCAGGCTGGTGACCCAACTCCGAGATTATGCGTTTTCGTGGCGGAGAGCTGAGAGGCGCATAATCAGAGTCAGTAACACTGGCATCGTATTCAGATGTCACAGGGGTGGATGGGCCGCGTTTGCGCTTGCGGGTGTCAATCTGTGGGTTTCTAAGGGGGCTGCTGGAGCTGTTGAAGTCGAAAATGAAGGGGTCATCTTTGTTCCCAGATCCCAAACCATAAGCAAATTCATCGGGTGTGGGTTCTTCCTTGATTTTCTTGGGAGTTGGCGGAGGGCTGTCGTCGTCTATGATGACCATGTCACTGTCACTAGAAGAAGCATCGACGCGTTTTTCGACGCGTTTTTCGCGTAAAAACGCGTCAAAAGGTCGCACCAAAGCCCAGATTTCCGCGTTCTCCAGGTCAAAGAACTTGTGGTTGCGAAGACCGGATGGCAACAGCTGTGCAGATACAGTGAGGGTAGAGCAGAAAGGATGAAGGAAGGAAACACACAAACTGCTGGTAAGCCTCTAAATCACCTAAGAGCGCGTCCTCCACAGGTGAATTCGACGTGTCTTTAGGTGCTGTGACGCGTCCAACCCTCTGGAAGAGCTTAAACGCGGCCATTTGGATCCACTGCTGCGTATTTTGAAGTGTAAAGGACGGGTCGTGAGCTCTGTCACCAACGACCTTGGGAAAAGCCTAGAAGAGGGTTAGAAGACCACCAAAAAGGAGTAGAATGCATCAGGACGTACCCATTCTCGATATGCTTTGACTTCCTGTGTCTTGAGGGAAGAAAAGAATACCCGTTCCTGCTCAGATATTCCCATAGCTTGCGGTGAGGACGTACTCAAAAACAGAAGAAAATGCAGGGTACGAGCCTTTTATACGGCCGCTGCACCCCGCCGCCGCCGTGCATGCCGTCTTGGTAGGCTACTAGTCTGGCCGATAATATCGGAATCGCTAGATAGGGTGCTGAAGGCTTACTTGCAGCTATAACCATGGTCAAAGTGGAATATTCTGTTGAATATGGATGGAGATATGGCGGGAATTGTGGGCAGGAAGAGCATCGTGGATATGTGGTGGTGGTGGGCAGTGAAAGCACTGCTTCGAACCAGTCGCGTCTGTCACGTGATCCATCCCAAGCCTTTTTCGGCGCAATAACCTATTTGGAAATAAATATGGGAAGCGAATCCGACTTTTTGATGTCTTATTTTGGTAATCCTACTATTATTACTTAATACTTACTTACATATATTTAATCAAATACTACTTAAATCGTATATACTCCCATGATCACCGTCGAAAGAAATGAAAGTCACCTGTTTCGTTCAATCTTTTCTTAATGAGACTTTATAAGTCGTGATTTCTTCCTAAGCTCTTGGCTTTGTAACCATTCAACATTCTCGATAGCATTGCCTTCCCACCAAATAAGTAGTACTGGTGGACAGAAAGAGGTATTTTGTTTTAATTCCTTGTCATCATTACAACCACATGCTGGGTTTTTAAGCCAAATAAGTATTCGAGGACTCTGTGCGCAGTAACGCTGTCGTTTCGTCCAGCCTATCATTGTCTCTCAAACAACCTTAGTTCGACAGGTCACAGCATGGATCTCTTGCCATCGCAGTTCTAATCCAGAAAACTGTATCCCACTGGGATTTCTTTGCATTATTCCACCTAGTCCTTATGGTTGCATTGTTATATATTAAGAATTTCAGGCTCGCGATACTGGAGGTTCTCAGCCGCCCCAAGCGGGTCACAGCAGGCACAGCACAGAACTGGAATGTGAGTCGAATTCGAATTGTAGGTCGTTTTTTGCTGTCTGGGGCTGGAATACGAATAACGTATTGGGAATCATCATGCTCATTTTTATGACATCTGCTCGCGTTTTACTACCTCTTCACGGTAAACCGGGAGTCAGGGGCCAACAGCATCTCTTCTAGGATCCAAGACACGCAGCTTTTCCAAGAGCTGGCTATGAAAGGCCATTAAAAGCTCCACTTTAGTTCCTATAAGGCGAGTAGTATACATGAGTCCGATGAAGACAGGTGTACTGATCTCGGGTATGCCCACATCGGAAGAATCTCATTTCGGATATTCGTCCCAACTTCATTGAAAAACAGAAATTACCGTCTCAGCAAACTTTGAGAGCCGAGTTGACCATACGATTAATTGTAATTTTCTGTTGAATAACTCTGGAAGAGCTCAGAGCACCGGCTAAGTACTATCGCTTGTTATGTAATCAGTTACTGCTGAAAAGAAACATAAACCTTGCAGAAAACTTTATAGTAAGATTAATTATTAACTTCTTCATAGATATTCGATCCTTAGATACGAGCCTAAAGTTGCATAGAACAACGGAAGTTCGGCGGATAAAAAATCACCATCACTGCGCTCTTCCCTGGCCCGTCATCATGATGGTCCAGCTTGCACGCGGATCTGAGTTCTTATGCTCATTTAGAACAGACTTTGGTACCTCCGTTTCAAGTAGTGATACAGATCTACCAGGTATATTTATATATGCTAAACATCCGACCAGCTACAGATCGCCGGGGCATTTACAAGTATGAGATTTTCTGACCTTTCGAGGTTGGGTTTATTCTCTAGCATGTAAGTATGTAAGAGATTACGTGTTTATTGAAAGGATACTTATTAATCTTTGAAGAATCATAATGGATTTGACATTTTATTAATATTAATAACATCACCTTAACTCCCAAGGATACGATAATGACTCTATTGCCAAAAGAAGCCGACTATGAAACCGGCATATGGCGTCCATACGATGACAAATATGTAATCGAAGTCTAAATGTAGACCTTCTGTATTAACTGACAATGATTTTACATAGAGCTTGGAGGAATGGAAAACTGTTGCGAACTTTTGCATGAGCAGATTTACATTGAGTACTTTCAGGATGGTAATAACAACTCTCTCAACTGATCCCAAGCTCGAGTTTTATACTCATCATCATATATACAAGGCTGGCCGTTACCCTAAAGCGGATCATTTATTGGCAGGGAAAGGGTTCAAAATAACACCTTCGAAATTAAATTTCAAGAAACAAGGCTCGAAGCCGATAAGTAATCAATATGATTGGATGACTTCCGAGTCAGATGCACCAACTTTCCACTTCGATCAACCAGTATACTGTACCTTTCGCGTTACCGCTAGAGCAATTCGTCCTTCTCAATTCTGTCCCGCAATTTTGCTCCGAAATGAACTTCGGCCTGGTGACTAAGGCCGGAGCCCAACCTGTCGGATGCTTCAGAACGTGTTAGAATTGAGTATGCTTGTCCCGCAAGTTGTCCCGCAGTACTATACAGGCGCATACGTAAGCTATAATTATCCCGATGTTTGATGTGTGACACCTGCGACTTCTACGTGATGAGCGCGCCGCCCCCGCCCCGCCACCTCCCAATCACTGGCATGCACCTGGATATAGTTCTGTGATGCAGACCCCTGCTCACCAACCCGCACTCCCGCCTCTCAACCCCCTATATGCGCCTCCTCATGAGTCACAGGAGGAAAGATCGTCCAAAAAAGGACACTTTGTCAGCTTGAGCCAGGGGTTCGCAAGTGCCAAGCGGCTTGGAGCGACTTGCGGGAAAGGAGGGACACCTCGCGAGGTGTCTCGCATTTCCCGCCATTTCATGCCCGACAGTGTGGATCATCAACTGTCCGGGTTTCCTTGGCTGTTCCCACTAAGACGCTGCCGTGCACGCTAGCTCGCGGGGACAACGATCGGGACAGAATTGAGAAAGACTATTAGTGCGGAGGCAAAACAACCGATGCGCGGATGAGGGTGGAAGGAGATGCCGGCATGAATTTCCCTCTTTGGAACGCCAGACTGCGGAAATTCTCCTAATCGGGCCAATTACCCATTTGAGAGATAATTCTCATGTAGACCCTGCAGGAATCGTGTCTCCGAATGAACGGAATATACGGTGAGTTATTGACATCTCCGCGTTGGGGCTAGGGCCTGGATAATGGTGGAGTATTTGCGTGAGTTTAAGCCAATGATCACTGTAGTCGCGTACTTATCAGGAAGGGCGGAAAGTGCGATTCTTAACGCCCATACCTAAGAGGCCTTGGACCGGCATTACTAACTAGATACGTCGGCCAGCGACTCAATCTAAGACATCTAAGACTAGCTAAGCGGAATCAAAGCTGTCGTGGCTGTGCTTTCCTACCCCATCGCCGCCGGTCTCCAGCTCCACATCGTTGCGGAAACTATCAGAAACTACAAATCACGATGCACCTACAGCCCCGAAATTCATATGCATCAAGGTATTCGGTCGTATAGATTGGAAACAACACTCTTCTCGCTGGATTTTGTTTAAATTTGCCATTGCTGCATTGCCTGCACTGATATTGAAGTTCAAGTTCACTCTCATGAAGTAAGCCAACACCACTTCAAGTGAGGAGACTGTGCTAATTACTCACTCGGTATTCAGTAGACCTCCCAGTAATAGCATCTAGATCTCTCTAAGGCTTGAGCTTGATTGACGAGATGATGGCCCTATTGAATTAAACCCAGATCATAGGTAACTCGATTCAATTGCGTAGCGTCTTATATCATCCAGATTCGACATATATCGTTAATCTTACGGAAGAAACGCATTGAATGAGGTCCAAACTTCTACATAAAAGAGCGAACATTTTACTAGGCGGGGTTCATGTACGTCATCACAAAATTCCGCTCCATTCTACCCATCAATGTACCATCATAAAGCTGCACATTGTTTTGGGAATGGGTTAAATAAACAGCAAGAACCGCTAATCAAAATCAGAGTTGTCCTATATATCAGGGTATTAGCATACTTCCTTGTATGCCCTTTGAGGTGTTTATTGTGTGGCATATTGCACAAACGATCTCTGAATATTCTCGGTGCGTACAGTATAGAAAGATGTTCTTTATTTAATCGCTCTTTTCTTCTTTTCGCTGAGTCGTCATCGGTACGATCCAGTTGTAGTATTCCCAGCTGGTCCAGTAACGCCATGTGTTCTGGTACTTAGAGCTAGGTGGAAATAATCCCTGTGAAGCAATCCTGTATGCTCGCCTAGTTCAGTCTCATCGATATTCCCAGACGGGCCTTCAGCAAATCATTCCCGAGCGTTGGGACGTCAGCTAACTCCGTGATGTCCTTAATTATTCGTGTTCTTCCGCTATACAGCGCTCCACGCAATAGAGCCCTGCATTTTAGCAGATTTCAACACTCCAGTGGTCAGTGTTGGTGGGAGCTTGCAGTGAGTCAATCCAGCGGTACGATGCATTGGTGTAAACGGATTGAACGGATTGAACGATGGACAGCGGATACGTGGATGTTGAAAGAATTAACTGGCTTCTTGAATGCTAACAAGGTCACTGCTATCACAGATGTAGATGCGCAGCCACCTTTTATTTATTGAAAGATCTATCTCCATTTGGCGATCTCCGAGAGAGTTAAAATACTAAATAGTCCTTTCGGTCTGTTTTAACGTGCGTAATAATTGACTTCAGGTACACTACCAATTCCTTAAGCACTTAGTCCGTACTTGAAACGGTTGCCATCGTGAACATAAACACTAATTCGTCCGTACTTGAAACGGCTGTCATCATCTTCACTGGACGATAACTAATCGCGATGATACTGATGTTGCTCTTCGCGTCGGTTATCATAAGCTATGTCCATTACTGAATTTTACTGGCTATGCATGTATTAATAAAGCATAGTCCATGTGTTGCACAATTTGTGCAGAAACCAACGTCGATTCCTGTCTGATGTAGCTTGCCGGATAATCAGCTATGCACGATATCCAATGTCCTCGTTTTCCATTCTCGATCAAGTACTCAGTCTCTAACGGCGAATCTGTTCCCATCCTCCAATCAATGATCGGAGAAATGCTCAGGGACGCAATCGGCAGGCACTGAAAGAGGATCCTACATAATAATCAGCGAGGCTCTACGAGACCTTCCCTTCTCCCTCTCTTATACCTCGGGAGAACGCATTATGGCTGATTCTACTGGTCAAGTTATGTCGTCCTTGCCACCGATTCCACCGAATATTGCAGAAATGTAAGTCAATTTATGCGTTGGTAGATATTAATTAACCAGAGAATATGTATAGCACTGCGCCGCTGGTAAGTTTCTTCAATCTCCCTTGAATATCAATGGTCTAACTCATGTATCAGCTTTTTGGAGTGGTCTGGAATTGGACCCTCTACGGTGCTTTGGTCGTCCAAGTTTGTACGTAGAACGACGTCGGACTGCTATTATTCTGAGACGATGACCCACTAGACATATATAACATATATTTTTCTAAGGATAAGAAGGTCTTTAAGGTTCTTGGTGAGTACCTCAATGATCCTCTCTACAGCAGAGCTAACGGTCTCTCGCCAGTCTATGGAATCTTCTTGGTGGACACGTTTCAGACCGCTCTCAGTGGCGCTGATATATGGTACTGGTTCTGCCACGGCTTTGGTGACTTGAATAAGCTAAATAACACTTACATCTCCAATTACGACACCCCAATGCTCGGTTCTTTTATTGGTTTCTCCGTTCAATTATTTTTCTGCTATCGTATATGGACACTGAGCAAGAACCGTATATTGGCCGGCTTCATTGCTTCCGTACGTTTTGTCCTCTCCTGAATAATGTCCGTACATTAATTTTATCTCTTCTTCCACAGGTTTCTCTTCTCCAATGCATCGGCGGTTTTATTGTTGGCGTTCGGGTATGTCAAGTCCTAGCGCCGCAGCATAGCTTAGCTTATGTTACTCATCTGGCTGCTCTCAGGCAGCAATACACCCTCAGTTTAATTCACTCCGTTCGCACGTTGATGTCGTCGGTTTTGATGTAGGTTCTATTCATTATTGATGGGTTCTAATGTTAATTATTTTTGCAAGGTTTGGTTGATCGGAACAGCGGTAGCCGACACCATGATTGCTATATGCCTTTCATACCTGGTATGTACTCAAGTTGGTTGAAGTTACTGTATTATTTAACTTTTGGCTAGCTTCTCACTGCTTCTGCCGGATCCAAGCGCTCGACTACTGTGGTGCAGCGTATTGTCCGCCTCACTGTCGAAACCAATTCAGTGTCAGGTAATTAGCGGGCGGCTTCGTCATCGGCCTTCGAAGCTAACAGAATTTGATTTAGCCGGTGCTGCAATTATCAGCATTATACTATACTTTGCGCTACCTGTAAGAGTGTTTTCTCTTCCAACTACACTTCATTAACCCCGTAATAATTAGGCGAAAAGTTATTTTATCTGCCCGTAAGCCGCACGCGCGCAACTCATTAATTATATATTTTCTAACCTTTCCGTGAAGAACATTCTTTTTAGGAAAATTGTGTGTACGGATATAAATTTGCTATCCCTAACTAATGTAATTTTATAGATACTCAAATGCTCTTTTAGTGACGTTCAACAACCGCGTAATATTGACAAGAAGTGCGGAGACTAATACATCTAGCCTTGGATCTGGGCCTGCCAATTCGCTCCCTCGTGCAAATGCTTTATATTCTCCTCCCCGAGGAGGAATTAAGATCACCCAGCAAAGACACACCCGTTATGACGAATCAATGGAGTTGGAATCGTTTTCCCTTTCCCTGCCCCAAGAAGGTCACGACAAGGATACTCTCTCAGTATGTTTCGTTTCTAGACATATAAATGTTTTACTGAATTCCTTAATGAAGAGATTTCCTGAGTCAGCATTTTCTCAGAAAGCTAGCAATCCATTTCCCTAAAGACCTCACTTGATGTGGTCCGGAAGAAGATATTTATTGTACTTCTTTAACTAACCATTAGCCTCCTAAACCCACGTATAATGTCATAAAATGATTTTTAAGCCGATATAATAACAATATTAAAATGTACAGATTTTGAACGTAGAGATCGTTCCGAGGTAGACTAACACCCGCTGCCGGGCCAGTAGCCGAAGTCGGAGTCTACAACCTATGCCACTCATCATCAAGTATTTCTGCAATGATATTCCCATTGTCGGGTATATTGATAAAGACGAAGGCCTGTACAACTTGGCATCTACTCTACCAACTTGTGTTCTTCCGCCCCTTGATCACTGATCCCCGATCTTCCCCACCACCGCCATATTCGCTCATATTCGTTGCAGTCTCTAAGTGTTCTCAGGGGATTCGCTATGGACCTTCTCTCTTCAGCTACGCGGCCAATGTTCCATGTCTGGATCTTTCGCTGAGAGGGAACGGCCAGAGACGCTATGATTCCGATGGAAAAGTGAAGGGCTGCAAAGTATCCAGATCCTGTTTGATGAAGGGCCAAAGCCTCATGTGGAAGAATCGGAGTGTAGGAATCATAGGTTAAAGGGTCAAAGATGGAAGTGCCATAGGAGGAAGGGGCAGAAAGCGAAGGGTCGGAGTGAGCGGATCTTGATGGAGACTCGGAGGCTGACTCTGCTTAGGTACAATAAATATGCCTGAAGCTCTGGAAGCAGTGACGCGTACGATATCCCTCAAGTTAAGATCAAATGTCTATTCAGCTTTCCTCAACCCGTGTCCCACTTGTCGGTAATTCAAATGCTGTGGTAACTCAGACTCTGACGAAACCTGAACTTGATTTAATCGCATCTCCTGTGCGTCTCTATATTTTATTGATTCTTATTGAATTCTTAAATAGGTCCTTCAGCTTAGAGAGCTTACTGCGAAGTTATTCTTTGTCTCTGGCAATGCATGAGACTTTGATTTACCCCTTGTTTAGCTTTTGGATGGCAGGGCTCCAGTTTAAGATGATAAATCAAATGCTACAGTTGTATCGGAGGCAATTTTTGAGCCAGGAACTTGAAAGTGGCCATATTTAACGTCGAACTTTGGATGGCCCGCTCATACCAATTTCTGCAGATGATTCCACTACCACGCAGAACACAAGTGCTATTTCGACCTTCTTGAAGATGAATAATTCATCTGAATCCTTTTATTTTGAGATTCCTGTTAACATTTTCTCCGAATTAAGTGCTTCGCATCCTTTCTCAAGTGACTAACTTTTAAATATTGCACAGCATTTTCTCTCTTTATTGCATGAATCAATCTTATGATTTGCATTTAGTCTCCATATGAGGTTCTTCAATTTCTAGTCAAGTTTTTTTCTAGCCCTAACGGCCTTGGGGCATTGTGTATAAACAGAAAGTATGTGTTTATGTGGAGTAAACCCCACATGGTAAAGGTCAAGCTTCATGGCTTCGTAATGGTAGTAGGTTTTTTTTCCATCACTTTCAGCTTCTTTTAAGAGAAAGGGGGTTTATGTTGTCATGGCTGGCATGAAAAACATAGTGGAAGCATGTTACAATTTCATGGGATGGTACTAGAATTATAGTAA
>KN837396.1:107981-118730 GCA_000827215.1 Sphaerobolus stellatus SS14 | reverse complement strand
GAGCCTCCAGCATGGGAGAAAAACACCGTGAGTAATTCAATCTCCTCTAATCTTGGGGATACAAACTCATAGCTGCCTATAGCGCAGGGCGTATCTTATAAAATCCTTGGCGTTCATGGCGTATCTGCAGCAACTGGAAACACTCTGTTTTTTTTCCCCATTACAGCTGTCTATCAACGCCCAAGGATGCTACAGGAGATTTCAGCAACCCTTTGTTCATTGCGGGTCATCGATTGTCTTAGCGACAGTGGTATTTCCTGGTTCCGGCTTTCCGTTCAAGCAGGAGCCGTGGCATGCGGCAGGATTACAGATCGCCAGACGATTGCTTCTTTGGATATCTCGGACGGGGGTTTTATAGTCCCATCTTGTCAAACCATTGACTGACCCGCAAGTGGCGTTAAATGGAAGATTTATATGCTACCCAACGTTTAGTCTTTGAAGATGTCGGGATTGTTGAATTTCTTTGTTACGGGCGTAAGATCGGATGGCTCAGTTGCCTTGCTCTATCGGGCAATTTGTTGTCCCGACGTGGCAGTTGACGTCGGTGAAATCTATCTACGGGCCTCGTCCCTCTGGTATGGGAGATGTCTTGCGGCATCTCTGGCGTCGGCCTCTTCGCGGACTAGAGGACAAGTACCTCTTGTGGAGAGGGAAACTAACAGACGCGAGTTAAATATTATGCTTATCTTTATCTGTATTATTCACTCTATGTAATGGTAATGTTCTTTAGTATTCTTTATAAAACATTTATAATTGAAGCCTGTCGCAATAACGAGCTGTTATGTTGTGTGATTTCTGAACAGTACTGATACTTAAAATCTTAGTATAACCTGAAACACGATGTACGACATGTCACGAAACGGGCACTCTACGCCAACGTTTGTGTAATACATCCTGTGTACATACTTGTCCTCTTAGCTGAGAATCTTCCAGTGTAAAGTTCGACTTACCCTTCAGGTGAGCCTCGTAAAACAGGCGGCAATCGATGAGATTAATGTATATTCGCGAGTCTCTTTTCCATGGCCCATGTTACATACTCATGGGTTCCTTGAAGTCCTTGAAGTTGTTGGTATCTTTCCTCTAATCCCGTATTATGACATGATGCACGTGTTATAATCCTTTACCTTTGCATCGCGACTGCGATGACATATATTATGATGACCGTCTTGATTCTCGCATCCATTCCCTATCCGAGTCCTTGAGCGCAGAAAGTATCTAGGCGAGGCCAATGGACAAAACTCGCATGACTCCTGACCATCCACTATGTATATACCAACGACAACTCAACTATACGTCGAGGAATCAAATGTGCCAAATTTCGTCGTGAAATTTTACAATTCCTTTATTTTGATGTCCTTCCGAAAATTTCGGCTGTTTCCCTTTACGGCTTGTTAAACAAATTTCAATTTCAAATTTTTCAAAGGCAGAATACATAGCTAATTCAAATGCTCGAGCCAAGAAGGGCCTATTCCGTTACATGGAAGAGAAAGAAAAAACGTCCAAAACGGATCATGACTGTCCCTTTATTTATGCACTAGGAGCCACGCAGAGGACTTCGCCGGGGAAGATGTTGGTGCAGTTAACGTTAACATTGGGGTTGAATGAGACGAGCTGATTCACGGTGATGTTGGAACTTGTTGCTATTCCAGTGCACGAATCGCCGGATTTGACGGTATCCACCTTTGAGCAGTTGATCTGCGGGGAAGCGACGCAGATGAAGTCGTTGGCAACGAGAGCCGAGCACGAAATGTTAGCATTAATGAGTGGCACCGCGAAACTAGGAATAGCGAATCTTGCTGCAATTATATCACAAGAGTCTCCTGGCAAGACACTGCTGGTGTCGGTACAAGCTGTTTGTGCATAATTAAGATACTGAAAATAGCACCAGAAATAAATAATTACCTTTGGTTGGGTCAGGGGCAGTATGGCTGACACATATATTCAATCCAGGGAAGACTGTGCATGTTGAATTAAGAGTGGGATTATCCAAGAGGAGTTGGTTCAAAGTGATCCCGTTGTTGGTGGCAATCGTGCTGCATCTAAGGAATAAAATCGAGATCAGCAAAAAGGTTACAATAATAAATGGATTCGACTTACACTTGTCCGGTATTAACAGGAACAACCGGCTGACAGCTGTAGGTGCTGTCAGTCAAACAAAGTCTTTGTCCAACGAAGATGTTGGGACAAGCATGGGGATTGAGAACAAAGATTTGAGAGGTGGAAATCCCATGGGCAAGGGCAATAGCATTGCATGTATCACCTGCTTGCACAATGTAGCCTAATGTGCAAACGGCGGAAACTGTACTAGTGAGGGTAGTGAGGATCACAGCAAGACCGGCGCTGAAAGACTTCATGAGGGAATGTGCTAGTTGAGGGAAGTGTTCAGCTTGCTGGTAGACAGAGTAATTTGTAACCTCAATTTATACTGCTCTTTCGGAGTACGGGTCCGCGTACTGACTCAGGCGCGATGTCGCCTGAGTTCTCGCAGTATATGGCGCGCGCCCGACATTGATGCGCTTCTCGACGGCGGTGGACCCACGCCAATTAAAGCTCTCGACGAGTCCCGCCGCCTGCTGTCGCTCAGACGAGACGAAATTTTCAAAAAAAAACTTGATATCAACAAGGAAATAGCAGAATGGAGGTTGTTCCTGAACAAAATGACTCCAAGATACATCACATGGATATGAGCCTATAAATTTGTACCCGTCTAGTAAGTACGCTAGTTCCGAGGAATATCACTCGTAAAACTTACCTGAGACGATTGGATGTCTTTATGTTGCTTTCCCCAACAAGCCAAGATACTAGCGAGTTAATTGTACTACGCACTGGGGAGTCGGGGCCTGGGGGATACCAGCCTGGGACGTTTCCTGGTCAGATCGGTAATGTCGTCCATACTGAGAGATATTATGCGAAAATGTGGATGGTGCTAGTTGAACTATTAGTACGATGTTACAACTTTGAGGAAAGGGAGAGAAGGCCGTGTCGCGCTCGCTGACTCATCAGCAAAGCCTTCTTACTGTGCTCCCTCCCCTACACCATCACCACCAATGCTCTCCTCTCATACGAAAAATCAGAAAACACCACACAGGATCTGAGTAAGTACACTTATAAAATCTAGCTTTTTGTGTACTGAATTCTATAAACACGTCCGTTATTTATGAGCGTATTTCAAAAGCACAGTTGTACTGAACTCTCTGATATATGTTTAGACAAGAAGAAATCTCCAGCGGTGGGAATTCAAATCTTTGCAGCCACAAATTAGAATATAATACATCGAATGTCACAGATATATTCCTAATGGTGTTCTATACGAAAAGCTTTAAAATGTTTAGACTTTAGAAGACGTGACAAAATGATTGCAGGGTCAAATAATTAGAGCAGCAGAAAACTTACAATCGCTATCCTTTAATCGATCTCATTTGGAGGAATAAAGGCTTCTCCTGTCCGTTCGACATTCATCCCTAAGGACTCGGATGCTATACGATGCAACTTCTCTCTATCAACTCTTGAATTTGGACATGATTTTTCTTATGCTGAGATCTAGGAGGGAATGGCAACCAATAAATATGCATCTCTGCGTCGTCGTCCAACTCAATTCGCAGAAAAAGCACTTCCTTGTCCTATTACTTATTCTTTTTACATACATTGGAATTTCATTGATTCGCCTTGACTATCATAGTCGTCTTAATGGAGGGTCCGACATATTCAACCCTATTAGGTTTGTCCTTCTGAATCTTTATTTTTTTATAAGTAATTCTTTGTCTTCCCAGAGATATTGAAAGCTTTTCAAAGGTTGCAAGGCATTCGCGAGTAGTCTAATAAATACCTTAATATTCAAACTAGAAGTTTCCTGTATTTACATAATTGCGCTTAACCTTCGAGACTTTTAAAAGTTGTGCTTAGCGATGACTAATACCCTTCCGTTACAATAGCCTATTAGCGTCCAATAACAGTGAGGAAATTGACTCGGCGCAAGCCTCTCCTATTGAATGGTCGTTCCATTGAATACGTTTTAGCTCTACCTTCGACCACATTTCGATTAAGCAAACTCTCACTTAACGAAAGCGCATTGTCCGACCTGTACATAAACTATATGCCTACCATCCCTCGTTTTCTCTACATTGTACGCTGCTCCAGCCGATTATGTCTGCCTTGAGAGGGGAGAGGAAAACCAGTCTTCCGAGGAGTACGAGGGTAATAGCTGGGATATATGCACCATATAAGAGTTGAGTCAAAGGGGAAGGTGATCGACATGATATGCGTCGTTGTACTTTATATTAATTGAGTAGGTTGATTCTAGTGATCTACCACTTATAAACGTGTGAGGTTGCCATATGCTACTCTTGCAGCGCGATGAGCTCTATTGGACCACATGACGATCACTGGGCCCTTAGTCGGTGCTTCTTTAATTTTAAATAAATGACTGGACGGGAATATTTTGCTGAGTGCTACTAATAGTATATTTGGAAATCACAGCACAACTTGAACTCTCGGTGAGCGGCTTCATGCACACGATCAGCTTCAACGAGCCGCCGTCACCCATCGAATTTTCAATTTGTGATATATTTTCTTTAAAATTTGGAATGTATTCTGTTCCGAGCAGTTTACACTCCAACTTTAGAGCAATGGTAGCATACTCGGAGTACACCTAAATTTTGGTAAATTTCAGCGGAAGTGTAAAGTGTTTAGGTTAGAAGGTTTCAGAAAAAAAAACATCACTTAATTAAGAACACATTATCCCTTTGCATAAAATATCAATGCATGAATTGCATCTACAATATTTATTGAATAGGATTCCCTCGAATTCGCATCAGACAATACGGAGACATAATTTGATAAATTAGAAATCCCAGATTAATACATCCAAAATCTCCAATTACCAACTATATGATGAAACAATAGTACAGGAGAATTCTCTCAAACATGACCTAATAAGATAGCTTAAAGACTGATGGGTGTGCAGCCAACGTTGATCAAGCCATTGAAGTTGTTGTTGGTGCAGCAAACGGGTTGTTGAGCACTGTACAAAAATGAAATAAATCACTTAAGGACATTTATCGATTTGATACTAAACTTACCAGTTGACACCTTGGCCAACACCAATAACAGTGATGGGAGTGCATCCAAGACCGACGAGGGCATCAACGCCCTGGACGACTATGCCGAGGAGGCCGATGAGTTGAGCAGCGGAAGGATTGCTGGCAGTGGTAACAGTGTTGCAGCATTGGGCATCGCCGGTGTTGCACTGGCTGATGGAGATCGAACTAGATACATGCATTAGATATACATCGACTTGCAATATGTGAAAACAAAATGACTGACTTGGGCATCGGCGAGGCAGCAGCGAGGATAGCAGCAGAGAGGGCGAAGAAAGCGGTCGTGAATTGCATGTTTGAGTGTTAGATCGACAGTTGTTGTAGAACTGGAGAAATACCGTTGACCGAGGTCAAGCTTTATATCCCAGCAGGTGCGTCCGTGCACGGTATTGTCAAGCGTTAGACTTCCATAATTGTCAAGCAGAACATCGGTAAAAATTATGGAGTGGGGTTGAGCTGGATTCTTCAATTGAATCAGACTATTGTCATTTATGGCTATGCACGCCAGTAGCTGGATCGGTATTCAGTGGCCTAGCTTGATTGATGACACGTCAACCAAGTGGACAGGAGACGGGGATTCACAACTAATTATAAGTATTACTGTTACTTCTCTGTCCAACGATAGTTGAACTGTCTCCGACGACATCGTCTGGTACCGTCTAGTAGTGATTCTAGAGGATTCCAGCCCCGGGATCCTGCCGGGTCCAGACGTCTGTCTATGTTCGTACCTTCATCAATCTTTCGGAATTCTATGTACACTTGCCTCTAACAGAACACCCTTTGTGCCTTAGGGCTGCGTTCACTGAGTCCGATTGTTGTTCTTACAAGCGCTCGAAGATAGATCTAAGCTATGTAGACTTGGTTATGGGTGTAACCGGAGTGTTGGGAATTATGCAGCTTGTACGCGGCCGAAATTCTTGGGAGAATGTGTTCAGCACATTGCACAACGCTTTCGGGATCGATTCCTGAGTATTATTATTGGTTTATGGCTGATCACATGACAAACCCTGGTACGTCCCATTCAGAAGCAAAACTCGGCTACATGTAATCCCTTTTTTTTTTCTCAAGAAATAATAATAAGTCGAGGTCCCTGTAGGCTTAGTAGTAGAAATTCTGAGCAACTGAGGCTTGAATGATTTAGCGTTGCGTGTGTTGAAATACTTAATAGAGTCCATTGCTCAATAACAGTCCAAGAAACCCTAAGAGAACGTTGCCTTCTGCCGCCTGTTTACTTAAAAAAGATGACGTATTCGAGGCGCCCTATAGCTTCTTATTTCCGATGATACTATCCGCAACGGGCTTGTATTTGGATCTGGAAAGCGCAAGGCAAACGACACAGTTTGATCAGTACAAGCCGTTTAGTCTTCCATTCGCAATCAGGCGGCCTATTGTCTTCGGATGTGGTCATAAGAGCTTAGGAGTCATACCACGCAGAGCTAGTATGATGCTTACGTAAGCAGGTCTCGTCCCACGTCTGCCTCTCGCCTACGCTCGCAACACACCGTGCCACATGCTACCCAGACGGTCAGACAACGATCGCGCCTACCGGGATACTCAGTATAGAGGTGGTCTCATACTTAAGACAGGCTATGAGCGGAGTCTTCTCACCCGTGGATGCTAGCGCCCACAATCCGCGGATAGCTGTCCCACGTCATCTGCGCCCGCCAAGAGACTTCAACACATGATGGCACCGCCGTCATCGCACACAAACAGCATCATGTCACAGTGTATTAAGAGGTTCTCGTGATTGCCTCCAAAATACGCATGTCTTAAGATGGCAACACGCAACGGTGCATTCAGCCAGGGACTCCGGTAATATCCAGCGTCACAGCGTGACATTCAACCGGGTACGGTAAACCAAGAAATAGTTGGAAACCAACTAGCGGATAGCTGTGAAAGAGAATGGGATTGTGGTGGAAGCGGAAAGAGACCAAGTCACTGGTGAGTGCAGCGAGCAGGAACCACACTCCAAAAGAAAAAAAGGAAGAATCGTGCCGCGTAATGTCAGGATGTCACCCCCCTCGGCTCCTATTGGATGGTCACGTTTTAGCTCAGCTTCGAACACATTTCGATTGAGCAAACTCTCAACGAGGGCGCATTGTCTAACCTTTACATAGAATGCATCAACATAATCCACACCGTCCATTGAATAACATTCCTTGGATTTCACATCAAACATTGCATGCAATACGGTCATAATTTGATAAATTAGAAATCATAGATAATACATCCAAAATTTCTAACTTTCAACTACATAGGACTCAGAAGTGAGCTAGTACGATAACTTAAAGACTGATGGGTGTGCAGCCAACGTTGACCACACCATTGAAGTTGTTGTTGGTGCAGCAAACAGGTTGTTGAGCACTGTACAAAATGAAATAAATCACTTAAGGACATTTATCAATTTGATTCTAAACTTACCAGTTGGCACCTTGGCCAGCACCGATAACAGTGATGGGAGTGCATCCAAGACCGACGAGGACATCAACGCCCTGTACGACTATGCCGAGGAGGCCGAGGAGAGCAGCAGTGGAGGGATCGCTGGCACTGCTAGTGCTGTTGCAGCATTGTGCATCGCCGGTGTTGCACTGGCTGATGGGCTCACTAGATATATCCATTAGATATACATCAACCTGCAATATGTGAAAAGAAAACTGACTTGGGCAAGGGGGTGGCGGCAGCAAGGATAGCAGCAGAGAGGGCGAAGAAAGTGGTCGTGAATTGCATGTTTGAGAGGTAGATCGACAGTGGCTGCAGAACTGGAGAAACATAGCTGACCAGGTCAAGGTTTTTATACCTCAGTAGATGCGTCCGTGCGCAACATTGCCTCGCGTTCGACTTCCATAATTGTCAAAAAGCTGGAGCAGAATATTGGAAAAATTGTGGAGTGGGATTGAGCTGGATTCCTTAAATCAGAAGTATGTCCCTTTATGGCTATACAGGTCGGCCGTTTGAACGGCCTTTAATTACCAAGGAGTGATGGTACGTCAACAGATATTTCCGAAAACGGATATGTGATGGGTGTTCGCGACTAAATATACTAACTGTTACTTCTCCGTCCAATAATAATTGAACCCTCTGATGACCGCCTGAAACGCAGTCATTCCAGCCGCGGCAGATGATGGCACAGGGTAGCTCCACCTTCGACAATCATTCAACGACATATAATTATCCAGCAGAACATTTTTTGTGCCTTGGAGCTACATTTATGAAATTCTTTTATGAACGTTCGAGGAAAACCTGAACTAAACATGTAGACATGAAAATCGTACCACCGGAGAATTGGAAATTATGCACCTTGTACGTGACTGAGATGTTTTGGGAAAATGTTCAGCGCAGACAGCGCTTTCGGGAGCAATTCCGAGAGCATTATTATTTTATGATCACATGGTAAGAATTAGCATGATGTAAAGTGTTATCTAATTATACGGCTTGATACCATGGTCTTTTCGAACAATTTTACCGAGAATCCCAACAGAGCGCATCTCTGGAGGTTCTCTCCCTGACGCCGATATCCAACTCCATAGTTGCGATCGGATAAATCACTGCAAGATTCTGAGACGTCTTCCTCGCCGTTTTTACTTGGTTTGAGCTTTTTATCACCTAGAATGAGCCACATTAATTGTCTAACGTCAGTGCCAGGGGAGCTCGCGCCAAATTTCGAGCGATATAAGCTACCTTCTCCTGCTTATTCAATGCGAGTCTGAAACGTTCCTCTTCTGATTAAGAGCGACTATCGCATTCCCCGTGTTGTGGGATACAAAAATTTTATCGAACTTGTGAGCAGGGAACCGAGGTGAAAGAAAACAAAGAATGGTACCGTGCCGTAATGTCACGATGTCACACTCCCAAGCTCCCTATTGGATGTGCAGATCGAAACGGGACATAGATAGCTCATAGAAATCCAAGGTATTTTTTGACAAATTCATAAGTAGCGAAATCTAAGAATTCTTCGTTGCGAATAGCCCCTATTATCTATGCAAATGTTCTCGCTTTTGAATTTAAACTTAATTACATTACATGTTATAGAAGACAGCCGGGGCTCATCAAGAGTGAAGACCGATAGTCCCACTAATTAGTGCCGTTGAACGTTGGCTATCACCAGAAAACTCAACAGTTAGTTTATCCAGATATCTAGGTTTATGAGACTCTAATCAAGGTGAATATCTAAGAATGTGTCATTATCACAACTGTAGACTGAGTCCCACATATATACTGTGTAGTCACTAGGCGCTAAAATATTGCCTGGGCTTTTGTAAATCCCTCTTCACAATCCGTAATGTGTTTGATTCTTAAACCAAAGAGTCAATGCATGTAAAATTAATACAGCTTTTCTATCAATATGATGCTATTACTTGATGGATGGTCCCTTGTCAACGTCAGAAAAATCAGAAAAATTATTCTCTACCCTAGCGAGTCCGTCACTATGCAGAGTCCCTTATTGCTTCTTTGGCAGCAGGTTCGCAAAGCTTCAAAGTTTTGTGTTTGAGAGCTTCATCGCTACTCAATGTTCCGTCGGAGTCCCAATCAGAGCCAACCATGTCTGAATCAGAATCCGAATTTGCTTCAAAAAGCGGGGGTAGCAAGTCAGAGTGTGTGAGAGACGGGTCATTGGCCATTGCCTCTTGAATGCGTGCTTCTTCCTCTGTTTCAGACTCATCCTCTGCGAAATACATCATTTCTTCATTGTCGCTTTCACAATCGGTGTAATTGTCTGTGTATTTGATCAGGTCGACTTGGTGTCCAATATCTTCCTCTTCTTCGTTATTATTCATGACTTCAATTCCTTCATCCTAAAATTATTTATATGAGTAAGAGCTTCAAACAAGAAAAACTGAACTTACCTCGCCACTATCATAATCATCATCATCCTCCTGGACCCCCAAATCTTCTCCAGTAAAGGGCCAGTGGGCTATTTTCATCCCGAATTCAGTTGGCCTAGTAACCCATATCCCTGAACTCTCTTTAACGGTTTCATACAACTCATAGCGTGATGTGAGAAGTGCCTCTTCCAAAAAGTTTCCTAGCCATTCAGAACCGTCCAAATCGTCCGGCGATAACTTGATCCTGCGTCCTAACATAATCTTCCAACAGTCACCGTATCCCATTGCATCTGTAGTCCATGCATCAAAGAGTTCTTGATCGGCCCAAGCAACAATACCCGTTCTGTTTTCGAATGATAAATGGAAGGTGTCGATCATGAGACGTGTGGCACCACGTTCAAGTAATGCAGTATATTCTTCTTGTGAACCTAGGAAGGTTGCCGGCCGTGTATCGCTTTCGTATGTGGTTCTAATAGGAGTCATACCGCGCGGAGCAAGCATCCTTGCACTTCTAAGTTCAGTATTATCCGTGCTGATACTGCGATCAAAGTCAAGCATGTCCTCATCCTAACAGTCAAGTTAAAAACGGAGAAAGTAGGAGTAAATTAAGATTACGCACCTCCTCAATATATCTGTGTTTCAATCCACACTTAGAGCTAGCGCATTCACCTTCGACCACCTCGAACATGCAATCGGAGCATCTATACACCTCATCATTTTCGTCCCAGATTGGCTCTGGACATTCTCCATTTGACGTCTGTCCACCTTCAGAGTCGCTATCCGATACACCACTGTCAGAATCAGACTCTTCATCGCCGTAAATACTTTCT